>JAOXJP010097844.1:0-14483 GCA_025762735.1 Platanus orientalis | reverse complement strand
TATATATATATATATATATATATATATATATATATATATATATATATATATATATATATAAATTTGACCTTCTAATAACTAAAAGTCATAGTATGAGATGCAAGATTTACTTGTATAATATTTTTCTGATTTTTTCATTAGCAAAAAGAGAAACCTTCATTCTATTTCCACATGTACACATTATTGGGTTACATGACTGTTCAGTCATAGGGTTCCCTCTTGGTTGGACCAAACAGCCTAAAAATCATTTGGATTGTCACAACCAACAAGTCAAAAGTTTTTTCTTTTATTTTTCCTGGTTCACCTATAAAGTAATCAGAATCATCTTACTTAACGCATTTTCAAATATAAAAAGTACAAAATAATACATTATGTAATGAAAACAAAGTGAAGCTTGATTTTGTCAGACTATATGATCTTCCTCTACTTCACTTGCTAGTAGTTTTTCAATTGAAATTTCAGACATTAGCTTGTTCTATTTCGTCTTTCAGCTCTGTCTATTTGAATATGAGTGATAGAACTTCTTCTCAATGTTGTAAACCTATGCATCTTTCTTTTCAAGCTACTTAGAGGCAGCCTCTATCTGCTTTTTGATCTTAAGTTCTTCACCTTACTTCACAGATATGACATGAATGATGTTAACAAAGCTCTTAATGGCCTCTAATGTTACAATGTCAGGGAGTTGGTTTAGGGCTAGCTTCCACTCATCACTAAAGGTGAAGAGGTTAGATGAGGCTTGGATAGCAAGGGAGGGGTCTCTGCTGCCATTGGTGTTGTCTTGTTCTACATGGAGGCTGAGCTTGAGCCAACTGTGGATGGAGCTGATATGGTCTACTGGTATTTAATCAGACAGCAAAAGCTGGAGTGCCAGGCAAAAACAGCTAACTCAAGGTGGCGGGTTGCTTGCCAATGGAGTTCAGAAGTTTCCCCCTTGGTAGATCAGTTCACAAGGCCCCAGACTTATTTCACAATGTGGTTTTGAATCTCATGGAATTGGTTCATTGATCTCCACATGTACATGTACCTGCATGAAGAACATTTTGGAATAAGTAGCTTATATAGTAAACATAACCACCTAATCTTGGGTTACTTACTTGAGTTAGCATTAAAGAATGATGAATTTATGTGCTTAAATGGAAATATCTCTATGTGAAACATGGACATTGTAAAAATTGGCAATGAAGGGAATTCGCAAGACAATGAGTGAGGGTGACAAAGAACTTGTGTTTTAACTTTCAAAGACTAATGTAGAGAACAAAGAATCCATCATAAATGGTCTCGTCTATGTCAACAAATGAATCCAAAAGGGCCGCTTTAATGGAGTACCTTTTGAATTATCTTGTTTCCCCAAGTTTAATAAAGTTGCCAAATTGGGCCTTATAATTTATATAAATGAATTATTTGTGATAAACTTCATCACATTAATGCACTATTCTCCCTAGCTATACCATACATAGAACATACATGCTTTTATATGGACTGTGGAGACAACTCAATGTAGGCCAGAACACAGTTAAGGCATTTACAGGATTATTAAACCATCAAATTATTTTGTATATGGACAGAAGTCCTCAAACATGGTTACTGATCAAACAGTTTTAGGAATCTAGCATTTATCCACTCTGAAACTAGCAGCCATAAACTGCAATTCCACCCCTATTATACCTTTTTGTTGTCTCTAAAATTAGTAGCCTATAGAGCCATTAAATCTATAAAAAAAAGTCCCAGGAATCCAGCCTTTATCCTCTATTATACATACCATGTGACTGACCTTGTTCAAGGACTTAACCTGCCCACAATTTTACCCCTTGAGACCCTGCAACCAGCCCAACAGAAGCCCAGATTATAGACTTCCTTACAGTCCCTTTTTTGATCATCAAGAGAATAATGTTTACCCTAACTTAGAGCCCACGAGTGTGCCTGATTTACATGATTCCCAACCTATAACTTTTATTAATTATAATCCTAACTATTGTCTTGTTCCTTGTCTTAACTCTAAATTTACAACTTTTTGTTTGCACAACCTTAATGTCCCTAAAGTTATTCACTGTTTCCCCCTTTCTGTTGAAACAAATCAATTCCTGTTTCAGCCCTTTAAACCTCTAATACTTTCACCCATAAATTGTAAATATCTCCAAGGTTCTTTTTTAACCTACTTGATATGTAGTTGCAGCTGTAGATGGTTCTCCACTTCCATTTGATGAGCCCTGTCAGCACAAAAGAAATACAAAATATATTAAACATGCTTAAGCCAGAAGGTTTCAGAGAAAATTGATCCAAAACCTATAAATGGTGCTCCATCCTAATCTATATTGAGACATATAGAGAAGATTCAATGCATTTATGATAACAATTACCAAAAAAAAAAAAAAAAAGTATATTCTTAGCTGTACAAACCCCTAAAACATAATGTACAGCCTGCCAACTAGAGTAACTAATCACAAAGATGAGGGCCCCTAACAGCACAACAACTCAAGTAACAGTTGCGACACTCCACCTTGTTTCTTGCAGTTGCTTTCCAATCTCTCCAACCATGTGCTAACCCATAATCTTTGTTCATTGCATTCTTTGTACTCATGTCTGCTCACTTACTATGAGCTTTAATCTACAATGTAAAAATCAATGGAAATAGTCACTAACCACTAATCTAGGTTCTACACAAATGAGGAAAGTAAATCAATGCTTGTAACAACACATGATAGCCTATGAAAAAACATTGCTTGTACAAAAACTATGTTGCCTTACAAAACAAAATCTGGAGACCATTTTTTCTCATAAAAAAACAAAGAAAGAAAGAAACAATTAAGGGAAAATAAATAAAAAAGAAAGGGCAAACTTGGACATGTCCCAATAATTTAAAATGGGATAGCCTAAGGGTTGAATAGTCTTCAGAACCTCTGGATCTTTCTCAAACCTAAACAAAAGCTTGTCGATGAGTTTAACACTATGGTCTATGCACATCCTATGGGACATTGCATTGCTTCATTTTGGGATTCAACTTTCCTATGACAGCCTTCAAGTACATAGTTCTGTCAGATCTGACATGTACACCTACAAAACAAATAAGCCAATCTCTCTCTACTAAATTCAATTACAAGGAAAGTAACTTATTGATGGAGTTGGTTGTTTACCAACACTGATCTTAACTTTAAAACCTCAATTACCTATTTTTTAGGTATTGCTAACATTACAAATGTACCTTATTCATAAAAATAATCATAATAATAAATGAAAACATTGCTAATATACCACATTAAGTCCTATAAAATGACTAAACATCCACAACTGTATCATATGTTATTAGGCAACCAAATCAAGTTGTTAAACAACCCTAAACAAATGAAATGACAATCCATAAATAAGATATTAGTAGGAGGTACTACAAATTGGTTAGGAGCATCATCGATGCCTTAATAGATACAATCATCCCCAAGTCAACATATAAAGTCTACTTTCATTAGCGGAGGACAGCTTAAGGTAGTCCTCGTAAAATCCTCATCGGGATCCTAATCCTCCCCACATAATCTTTAGCCATGAATAATCAAGTCTCTGATGGGTTATTGTCAAGATGTAATACCATCATGTCTCTAGATTCAACGTCAAATCCTTCTGGCTCCTTTAAAGCAGCCACAAAATCAGATGTTTTAACTGGAAGGCCAAGTCTAGTCTATCCCTAATCGCAATTGTAACTTTAGAAATACTGCTTGCCATAAGGAAACAACATTATTGAAGGTAGATCTTGCCCTTTTACACTCTCTTAGTACCTGTTTCAATTTTCCTTTATTAACTTCAGTTCCCGTATGATTTTTAGAAGAAATATGTCCTTGGGTACCGAATAATTGGCAGTCACCATCCTATTAACTTTCTTCACCATTCGTTGTTTCATAACTCCATCATAATCAGTAGATGGCACATATGATTCAGGTTCACTCTCAAAATTCATAAAGGATGAGCTTGAGTGACGATGATCTATCATACCTCTCGCCCAAGTGCCTTGAGCATGGTCATCTCCATAAACATCTGCCATTTAGTCATATAATGGCCATGTGTGATCTTTAAAATTTTTTTTTTTCATATTTCCCTACATGATTAGAATTGAAGCTTGGTTCATTAGTATGTAGGAATCATTAAAATGCAATTTTTTTTAAACAATGAATGTTCACAATTCAAGATTATTTACCTGAACATATGGAAGCTAGACGTCATCACTTACTTCAAGTTTTTTTATTTCATCATTCCATCCGAATCCACTTTTATTTTTAAGATTGTGAAGTATCCAATAATCCTTTTTCATGGTCTTCAATCAGTTAATTAGGTGATGCTTAGCTATTTGATCTGAAATTTTGTTGAGACTTCAACTGCCACAACATTGTAAGCCATCTCTTTGAAACCATTTGAACACTTACTTCCTTTATCTAGTTGATGCTAGAGGCCTTTTAATAGACAAGCATTCATATCTTTGTTCCAAACAATATTTTGTTTCTTTGATCAAATATCGTCACCACTAGCTGTTTGGGAATCCATCCTATCCATAACAATGAACTATGTCCAAGATATATACAATCAACAAAATATATGATAAATGAAGTATACAGATCATATGAAAACAAAATATCGAAATGAAATGTACTAATCAATAATCTATGAACCATATTATTACAATTTAAAATGAGAAGGTAAATGGAATTGTTGTTGTGAATAAAATAAAATAAAATAGCCAACATGATAAAGGTTTCACAATGGAAATGGTCCTAACAATATGGATCTAAAAATTACTCCTATTTTGATAGTCTGACCACATATGTGTAGTTATTTCGATTCTTATTTGATCGCCTTGTCTTCCCTTTGCAAATTGTTCTATGTCACTATTCTCAAATGACATGCAAGATAGATCTTTATCTACATCTTCTAAGTAGATCATCATCTGGCATGAATTGACGTATGTGATTGTGCATGAGGCAACACGCAATAAAAATATCTATTTGACGATTGTAGGAGTATATTGGTTCTTCACAAATAATTCCAAAACTTTTCTTCAGAACCCCAATTGCACATTCCACTACATTGTGCAAAGAGGAGTGCCTATGATTAAACAACTCTTTATGGGTGCTTGGACGTCTCCCTCTTAAGTGATAACGTGTATTTCGGTATGGGGTAATGAAATGAGTTGACAAACCATAACCAATGTCTACAAGGTAATATTTTCCTGCAAATTGCTTATGGTCAGGCTTTGTAATTTTATTCTTAAATGATAATTAAAATAATATGTATCCAACTCTAGGTAAATGTACCTTGAGGGCATTGTAATTTATTTTCTCTCTTCAATGCATCTTCAAGAACCCAAGGATCAGATGTTGAACCCTCCCATCCAACTAACACATAAGTGAAAATCTAGTTGAAGTCACAAGCTACCAAAGTTTTTTGGGTTGGATGATGTTTATGACCTATGAAATGTGGCTCGTATTCTGGGCTGACTTTTGCAGCGATATGTGTGCCATCTATAGCTCCAATGCAATCCTATAATACGAAGACAGGGATAAGTCTTAAGTCGCAAACCCATTTCTATATTTATAATGAGGTTTAAATGGATAACTTACCTTATAGTATGGATACCATCTAGGGTTTTCTAATATCTGTCGTGGTGTCTCCCTTGATGGCGGTTTTACAAATACATCATACATATCTAGTAAAGCATCAAGTACTATGTTGAAGTACCGATCAACTATTTCACTGGACCTTTCCGTATAGCATTTCATAGAGCACACGCTCTGGTTAAGGCCTATAGTGCGTAAGAAGATAGCTACTTGTTCCTTAACTGAACAATGAATGTAGCCTTCAACATTCCCCTTTGAATGAAAATCTCCACGAAATTTTCAGAACAAGTCACATTTATTCTTAGTAAATTCTTTCAATGTTCATCAAAGTTGGACACATTTTCCACAAAAACACATAATTTTTGGTAGGTGTTTTCGTATGGTCCTCGATCAATATAGTTGTAATAGAACTGTGCGACTAGAAACACAAATCCTCCTGCCATTGCACATATGGCAGCAACGGAATTAATCTATTCTTCATCATCTTCTTCTTCAAATGCTTTTAATGCCTTCGGATCCATTTATGGAACGTTTGTGGATTTTTTTTCGTTGTGTTGTCTTAATTTCCACCTAAAAGAATGTGGTACTCTTTGTTAGAAAAATCTATTTAATAATTCTATATACAGATGGTACAAGGACTATGGTATAAATACATGTTAAATATAATAAATACATAACAAATTGTGCATTTAAAAATGTATAAAACATATATCATCATATCAACACAACATTAGAAAATTAGTAATTTGAGAAAAGCAGTTGGAACAAAAAATTATGCTTTGAAGTGTATCTATCATTTGGGTTGCGGCACACATGGCAGGAAAGGTGGTGACAACGGATCCAATTTTGGTTTACACTACATTTCAATAAGAGCAAAGCTTTGTCTAGGCAAGACACTTAAGTAAGGAAAAAAAATATAAAATATAAAAAACAATGGAAAAAAAAACTACATAAAGATTTTAATTCAATAGAAAAGGAAATTTTTATGAAAACAAATTCTCTTAGAAACCTAACCAATAAGCCAAGATGCAAGGATCGGTGGAAACGTATCAAGGTATGCTGTTAACCAGCTGAGATCTCTCCTAGAAAAGAGATGATTATGTAGATTCTCAAAACAATATGAAAGCTAGAAACAAGCCTCAAGATTGAGCTCTCCTAGCTGGTACAGATAAGGACGACAATAGCAAATGAGTGTGGAGAGAACAGAGAGAAAGGGAGAGAGAGGGTAATAGTGATCAAGAACCATACCTAAAGCTGATTTCTAGAAAATAAAGGAAAACTGATGGTTGAGGGAGGTCGTGGTTAGGTAGAAGAAGAGAAATCAATGTTCTTCATCCTATAAATCAACAACCTTGATTAGATAACAGGAAATGAATAATAATGTTAAAAGAACTAAGACAAAGCTCTTGAGAAGATGAAGACAAGCTCAGAAGAGAGCTTTCTAGAGAATGAAAAATAGAGATGTAATCCTTGTGTTGAATGAAAAATATGTACCTCAAATATGTACCTTGATGGTTTGCCATATGTAGAAGATGAAATTCCAAGTTTTATCCTAGAGGGAAGGTGAATAAGATATCTAACAATTCTTTTTAATTTACTCCCAATTAAAATTCCAATTTAAGATGTTTGTTATAATACTTGGAATTTTAATGCACTTATTAAATATGTTTCAATTATTATAGATTTAAGTGCAATGCAATGATAATATGTGATATTGATCTTTTAAATACTTTATGTTTTCACTTAATTGCAATTGTGAAAGATCATATATGAAATAATAAACATGCTATGTAAATATAAAAAGAAGAGACAATTCACACCATACACAATACAATATTTATAGTGGTTCGGCACTTGGGCCTACATCCACTCTTAAAGTTCAAAACCAAGCTATCAAATTTTATTTAGATTGAATTACATTACAATCAAGGTTAAAATTGCAAATCCTATCTACTTGTATAGCAAGCTCTACTCCCGGTGTCTCCGGCGGGAGAGGTCTATACCCGTTGTCTCCGACGGGTATTGGTCTACACTACCGATGTCTCTGGCGGTAGTGCTATAGTCTATACCCGGTGTCTCCGGCAAGAATGCTATGGTCTACACCCGGTGTCTCTGACGGGTGTGGTCTACACCCGATGTCTCCAGCGGATGCTAAGGTCTCAATATAAATAAAAATTAATACAAATTACCTCAAGAGGTTGATGTATTGATTGATGTTCAAGTGGGTGGTTGCTCCTTTATTGAACTTGTATGCCAATGTGTTCCATCAAGCTTTCAAGAGTGCATCTTGCTTCTTCGAGCTTCTTAGAAGGGTTTACTTAGGAGTAAACCCTTCTTCTTACTTCCCTCTTCTTGTTCTTCAAGTAGAGTAAGTAAACCCTTCTTCTTACTTCCCTCTTCTTGTTCTTCAAGTAGAGTGCTAGGGAAGCACTTAAATTGCTCATTGGATCTTCAATGGATGCTCATGTATGGAGCCAACTTGATAGTTGGTGTGATTGAATGCGTTATTCTCCCTCTCAAGATTCTTCTTCTTGTTTTAGTATGCCCTTCTTGTGTTCTTGAGTGTTAGAGAGCTCATTTGAGCTTCTCTCATACTTATAGGGGACAAGTATAGTCGTGCACCCTTGATTTGGCATCTCTCCCAATAGTCAAAAAATCACAGACGTAGATTTGTTTAATTTTTTGAATTTCTGCGATTTCGAATCGATCTAGCATCCTTGGATTGATCTGGTGTCTCAGTCTGAGACACCCGAGATTTTTCGGATCGATCCGATAAGTAGCGGATTGATCCGACCCCCTGGAGCGATCCGATTCCCCTGTTTTTCTGCATTTTTGCCAAGAACCTACTCCCACTCACTTGGGAACCTATGTAGGTGGCATTCATTGGTCTATATGATTATGTAAAAGTATTTTAAGTTTTTTAACTTATGTTTAACATGTTAAATACCTTCACAAACCTTTCTTGAGCTTGATGAGTCGAGTCTTCAAGATTTCAGACATTGGCAACTTTTGGGAACGAATCATCCTCAATCTTCAAGTGATTAGAGCTTGTCTTCTATCTTGGGAACCAACCACTTAAATGATTACAACATGACTCGAGATATGCAATGTGCTTTATGCCATGCCTAATCTACCACTCCATGTATTTTATACAATATGGAATTGACAATATACATCAACAGCAACATTTTCAAGAAATATAAATCTAAAAGCAAGAACAAGAAGGCTATGACAACCACTTGGGATAACAACATTGATGACTCGAAAAAAAAGTCATCTAGCAATGAAGAGGAATCCTCACGAAGTGTTGTTGCATTTATAGCTTTCACTAATGATTCCAATGATGAATCAAGTGGTGAAAGTGAAGACGAAAGTAAAAATGAGGAAAGTGAACTTCAAGAAGCTTTTGACAGGTTATTTGAAGAGAGCTCTTCATTGAAAAAATTAGTCACTCAACTTAGGAAAGAAAACAAAGAACTATCAACTAAGCTAAGTAACAATAGTGATGATCTTTCAAAGGATGAGGAGTTACATGAAACTAACTCCAATCTTCTAGATGAAAACCTTAGACTTAGAGAAACAATTAAAAAATTAAAGTCTTATTCCATAGGTTCATCTTTAAAAGAAGAGAAACAAATTCTTAAGCAATAAATTCTTTAGATTTGAGACTTAAAGACCAAGGATTAATTCACAATGTAGAAAAGGAAAATAGAAAAGTAGAGAAAAGGAAGCTCATTGAGGAAAATGAAATCCTCTCTAACAAGATTCTAGAACTTGAGAAAATAGAAATAGTTGATGAGAGTGATTCTAGAACTCTAGACTTAAAGGAAAAGGTCAAATCTCTAAAGACCAAGATGAGTGAGGCATATGATGATGGGGTGATGATCACCCAACTGATGGAGTAGGGCGGAGTTTCTTTTCCATGAGATTCCATAGTCCTTCAACAAGGAATACCTATTGACGATGGCACAATCCATTATATGTTGAAGGAAGGAGGCATGAAGAAAAAAGCTATGCCGTAGGTAGATCAGGCAGCTGGAGAGGCAACTTAGCTTGTCCCGGCACCTATCCCTATCGAGGTTCCTTGGCCAGCTACAAAGACTACAATAGTTGGTACCTCTACGTCTGTACCCCCTGCCCCCACCACTTCAGAGACCACCACCCCACTTTTTCGATGGTGCTCCCACCTGCAATCTCAGCGTTGAACCGAGATATTCATTCTTATTTTGGATGCATTATTTGCTGTTTTAAGCCCCTTGAGAAGAAGGTGGAGAGTATGGATCAACATCTCGTCCACATTGAGGGCATAGTTGATCCCTCGTGAGCCCCTGCTCCTAGAGTCATCCTGGACATCCTTACTAGTGATGAGGATGAGAATGAGGATGCCCAGAGTGATGAGGGTGCCTAGGGCACCTCTAGTTTTTACCTTTTGTTAAAATTTTGATGTATTTCCTTTGTTTTGTTTTTGGGACTATACTTGTACATCTTTTGGATAATTATAGAAATAATACTTTTGGTCTTCTCTACGTATTTGTAGCTTCTCATGTACGATGAATGTTACTTTCCTTTGGTTTCCATGACAAAAAGGGGGAGAAATTCTATGTTAGCAATGGTTGTAAAATATAAAAAATTTAAACAGAAAAGTAATTTGGAGGTATTTTGAAATTAAAATGGGATACCTAACTTAGGGGGAATTAAGTCAGGGAGGTAAGTCGGTTTGTTGGATTTAGGGGGAGCAATTCAACAAATAGTGTAAAAGTGAACTATCTAATAAGTTAAAGATGCACAACTCATATCATTTACACTCATGTTCACTTATTGAAGATCACTCCTCTCTCCATTGGCATATTCATTTCATCTACATCATATGTCTACTTGTGTGCACTTTATATTTTATCATTTGACTGAACTAATCTTGGTGTGAGGAAAGTATATTCTTGTCAAATGAATTTCAGGAACTTCAAGCTAAAGCACATTACAAATGAAGAGCAACAAAACCCAAGCATATGCCAAGGGGGAGAGCTAAAGAACTTCATTGAAGATATATGGCTATAGTCACTTTATGAAGTTTATGTAATCATTGTACTATTTTTGTTGTACTTCGTTTATGTATTTTAAGTTTTGTCATGAAATTCCCAAAGAGGGAGATTGTTAGTGTAAAAGTTGTAAATTCCATGAATTATAAAAGACATGTATTATATAGACTAGGACATGTGTGGAGTCATGTTAGAGTCTAGGATATTTTTGGATCCAAGCTTCATGAAGATCATCCTCAACTGCCAATAAGTCTCTAAAAAGACTATGCCTGAAGCATGCAAGTCATTCTGAAGGGTTCATACTCATTTATGAGTTTTCGCAGGTAAATTAGGTATAATAGTGAGCCAACATGAACCATAGGTCTTGAAGGGATTTATAGTGGTCTACGGACCTTCCCAAACCTTGGAGGGATGATCATAAGCCTCTTGCAGCATTTCCAAGGCATTTAGAGTGCACTGAAGAGAGCTAGGATCAATCCAAACCTCCTAGTTTGATCCAAACTTACCAGATCAATCCAAACTTATTTTAATTGATCCAGGATCAAATTGGCAACTCTTGGGTGTGTTTTTCTAAGAAATTTAACAGTTGGTTCGATCCAGGATTCATCCAGAGTTTCCCATATTCATCCAACAGTAACTAAAATTTCAAAATCGATGGCTATAGTCATTTGACCGTTGGGAAGGTTTTAAATCAATGGACTAAGCTTGTTTTCATCCAATGCATAAGGAGATGAGCTTCAAAAAACTCATTAATGGTCATGAATGCTCCCTAACTCTCACAAGCTAGTTTTTTGAGATTTCTTGAGAGATTTGGCTATCCAACTTATTGCACTTTATTGCCCCATCTCTCATTGAACCTAGATAGGAAAATTTACACCCATTGACCATTCTATTACTTCCTCTCTACCCTTGCTAAGGAAAATCCTTAAGAGGAAGGTTTCAAGGGTTGTCCAAGAAGGAACCCTTTAAGAAGAAGACTATGGGAACCAAGCCATAGCTTGCTCAAGGAGGAGCATCCCACCTATTCATAAAAAAGAAAAAAGAAAAAAAGGAGGAGCATCCCACCATTTTGACTCTACAAGTTTGAAGAGTCAATCAAGAAGCATTAGGGAAGGTTTATCACATCCTACTTAACAAGGAGCAACACCAACTAGAGTGGAAAACAACATCAACCTTAAAGAGGTAACAATTGCTTTACAAATTTATTCATTTAATTGAGACCTTGCATTACCGCCGAAGGCACTGGTAGTGTATACCTTGGCACTTCTACCAGAGACACCGGAAGTGTAAACCCCTCCTACCGCAGACACTGGGAATAGACTATAGACCATACTCGTCGGAGACACCGAGTATTGGTGAGCTTGCTTGGCAAGTAGTTAGTCATTTTTCTTAATTTTAGCCTTGATTGTAATAGTTTAATCTTAATAAAATTATATACCTCGGTTGTGAGATTTTGAGAATGAATGTAAGCCATCATGCCAAACCACTATACATCTTGTGTATTGTGTGATTGCTTGTGGTGTGTCTTTCTATTTATCATTTAATTTATCAAGCATTGCTAACATTAGAACAACTTCACACGCAATACATTTGAGCAATTTCACACTCTTAACATTATCCTATTTTTGTGTACAATTTAATTGAAGGATAATACCAGGATTAACTTAATTAACTAAACAACAATCGAATTGGAGTAATTGATAAAGAATTTTAAATAAATCCTATTCACCCCTCCCTCTAGTATTAAAACCGGACTTTTAGGGCATTTGACATATTGTATTATGTCCCCAATGACAAGGATCTTTATAATTTATTATTCTTTGGCACTTATACTAGGTTCCCAATGGTATGGGTCTTGTATTATGTCCCCAATGGCAAGGGTTTTTACAATTTCTTATTCTTTAGCACATGTATTATGTCCCCAATGGAAAGGATCCTTACAATTTCTTATTCTTTGGCACATTGTATTATGTCACTAATGGCAAGGATCTTTGGTGTATTGCATTGTAACCCCAATAACAAGGGTCTTCAACATATTGTGTAATACACTCTACAAAGATTTATACACATTTCATACACATGTCGCACACGTGTCATACATATATTTTGCACATGTTACACACACACTTAGAACGATTTAAACGCATATGAAATGATTTGCAAACTTGTGCAACTTTAGAGACAAATCTATAAAATCTAAGAAGAATTACTAAGAAAACTTTATGTCATTAGGAATGTATTGAAGTCTAGATTCTAACAAAACAAATGACAAGTGAATTCAAGTCTAAATAAAAAAGATATGAGCATTTGAGTGTAAGGGATACCAAGTAGAGTTTTTTTTAGAGATTTGGGCCAAGCCCAATTATTCGGGAGGACCCCCAATCGATACAGCTAGAGAAGCCCTATAATACCCCGTACATGTTTCATGCCCTTAGTAGGTTCATAGATGTATAATTGATAATTAATTATTTTAATATAGTTAATTTGGTATTAGTGATATTTTAGCACACATAAGTGAGTGAGAAAATTTTAATTAAACATACAAGGTAAAAGAAAGAAAAAATAAGTTAAGGACTTGATAAGTTCTGAAGTTGTCCTTGACAACAGATTTTGGATAACTTTATAAATAAACCTGTATTAATCCCATAAGAACCACCCTACAAATCATATATCATTGAAAAGATCTATGAGTCTACTTTCCAATGCAGCAAACAATGAGAGAATTTAAGTTTCCTAGAAGCAATTATGACAATTTTTCTACTAGGTGTCTATGCTGTTTGATAGGGTTTAACTCTATAGATTTTGGGTAACTTTAAAGTTAAACCTATATCAGCTTCTAACGAATTATCTAGCAAGATATATACCATTGAAAATATCTAGGAGTATACTTTCCAACATAATAAACAATGATCGATTTCAAGTTCTTTAAGGAATGTTATAGTCATTTTTCCACTAGGTGTTTATGCTAAATTTTTTTTAGGCAGCATGACATTATAAAAGCAAAAAATTTCTCACAACTGTGAAAATCATGATTTTTGCAAGATTTTAAGGACTTTTTCACTAGAGACCTATCTAAATATAAAATTAGGGATTAGGGTTGCTATTTAAACTTATAAAAACTTAGAAATTCATAAAAGAGGATCTTTTGAAGAAGTTTTACAAATTTGAGGATTTTGAAGAAAAAATGAAGAAAAAAACTAGGTTTTATAAGAGATTTTAGGATTTTTAAAAAAGAAACTTCTTATACATTGTTTTTGAATGATCTTAGGTTTTTAGAAATATTGGATTCCATTCTTGTAAGAAATCATGGAGTTTATGACTTGTTTTGATCCCATAGGTATTTAGAATTATGAGAAATCTATTTTTCCAATAGTTTGAACACTTTACATCATTTTGACATTGATTTTAGGTTTTTAGATTCATTTGTTTATTGGTTTTGTAAAAAAACAAAATGTTTTTGATTCATTTGAGTTCTTTTACATGTTTTTTAAATGGGAAAAACCTGTTTTTAAGGAAGTTCATGCTCTATCTTTTGTTTTTTATTTAAATAAGTTCTTAGATGATTTTGATATATACTTTGCAAAAGTAAAATGTTGTTTAACTTACTTTTTAAATTATTTTAAAGGATCCCATGTTTTTTAAAGGAGTTTGTAATGGATTTTTGATAAAAACATGTTTTTAAAGGTTATTTTCAAGGATTATTAATATGTCAATCCATAGAATTATGTTCTTAGGTGGGTTAGATTCTTTGATTTTTGTTTTGCTTAAAAAATATGCATTATTTGAATGATTAAAGATTGTTTAAAATATTAGTTTTGTTATGTTTTCATATCTGCTAGTTCCTGAAAAGAAT
>JAOXJP010097843.1:0-28460 GCA_025762735.1 Platanus orientalis | reverse complement strand
GCACAGGATGGTGCGAAGCTATCTAAGGAGTCCTAGTGAGCCCCTAGGGGTAGTGTACTGGTTTCTTCCTTAACAGTTTCTATAAGTCTTTATTTAATCAAAAAAATCCAAATGCTTTTTTTTATCCCATTGGAAAGCTAACTTAAATAGCTTTCTTTGGAGATAAAAAATAATAATTTGAATTTAATTTGGACATCCAAATATGTACCCAAGCTTTTAACCTCAGAATAAAAAAAAAAATTATGGACTAAATTCTAACAACATCCTATTAGCCTCTACTCACTATTTAACAATTTTAAAATCACTATAAATGAAAAAAAAAATAGAATAATGTATTTAAACATAAAAAAATATATATGCAAAAACAAAAGTAAAAAAATTATAAAGTAAAACTAAAAAAAAAAACTTACTTGTAATATATTTACGCAATATTGTGTGATCTTTTTACCTTTGTAGCACTTGTGTATGAATCCTCAAGATTATAAAGATATGAGAGATGGAGATGGATGGTGATTGGAGTCATCTAAAGGATTTAAAGAATCTTATATTAATTTAGGTTGAACTTGAGAGTAAATTAAGGAGAAAATGAAAAAACATGAAACGGAACCTAACTTCTTCTAAGTTCTTTGATTTAGAATCTCTTATTGAAGAGAGATAGAATCACGGTAGAGGGAAATGTGTGAGGGGTTTAGAATCATGATTTAAAATCTCTTAATGAAAAGACTTGTGTATGAATCTTTCAGTAGGAGCCAAAAAAGAAGTCCATTGCCTACCCCCAGTAGCTGTTAGATTCTCCTCAAGCCCCCTAGCTGCAGTAAACTCATTTTTAGAAGAAGCGATCTTCAAAGCTAGGCATTAGTGTATAAGAGAGGAAAAGTGTTCTCATAATAGATTGCAGTCTGCCCCATCTTCTTAAAACCACTATTTGACTCTTCCAATATTCATAAAAAAATTTAAGAAAATAACGAGACCTAAATAAAGTTTAAAATAATATTTTATTTAAATTTCAATATTAAGACATTTAAAAAATCCTTCTTCAAAATTATTATATCAAGATTATTTTACAAATTTGATTTAACAAAACTTACATATGTTCATTAAAATTACATAAAGCATAACACTTTATATTACAAAGATAAATAAATAAACATAATAATCTATAAAGAAAAATACTAAACATCATTAAAAAAATACATAAAAATAAAACTTAATCACAAATAAATAAAACAAAACATGATATCTAACCAACTCTTATATATCAATTATGCTATATTTTACCATCTGACAATATTTTGATCATATCTTGGCAAAATCAACTCCAAACTATTTGATTTTGTCACATTAGAAAGCTAATTTAAATAGCTTTCTATGGAGATTAAAAAACTATTAATTTGAATTAGATTTGGACATCCAAATATATACCCAAGCTTTGAACACTGTTGAAAAAAAATCTAAACTAAATTCTAACAACATCCTATTAGCCTCCATTCACTATTCAACAATTTTAAAATCACTATAAATGATAAAAATAATAATAATAATAATAATATATTTAAACATATAAAATTATAAAAATTATAAAAGTAAAAATTGGAAAAAAAAAAATTACTTGTAATATGTTTGCACAATGTGTGATCTTTTACTTTGGCATCACTTGTGTATGAATCACCAATCTTTTAAAAATATGAGAGATGAAGATGGATGGTGATTGGAGTCATCTAAGGGATCTAAAAATCTTATATTTAGATTGAAGTTGAGAATAAATTAAGGAGAAGAGGAATAGACATAGGAGGGAACCTAGCTTCTTCTAGGTTTTTTGATTTCGTTATCTTATGGAAAAGAGATAGAACCATAGTCGAGGGGAATGTGGGGTGGGTTTTGTCTCCCTTTTATCTCTTCTTTTTTCACTTTTTTTTTTCTTATTTTTCTTCCTTTGATTGTGTTTGGGGTTGTTTATCTAGAAGAGGACAAGAGACAAAGGGTTGTTGCAGTTTCTTTTTTTTCAAAATTCGTATGTTTTGATATCGTAGTGGTATTTCAGCCATATCTTCCTCAAATCATCTTAGAATTATATAATTTTGGTTTCATTGGAAAGCTAACTCAATAACCTTTCAAAAAGGACTAAAATCATGTCAAATAAGTGAGATTTGATTTCCCAAAATCAAATCCAAAAAATTGACTATGAAAATTGGTTTATACTTTCTAAATTCTTATGAAGCTTTAGTATTTTTTTGAAAGTTTTGAGAGACAATGAGGTGGCATATTCTCTCATGATTTTTATTTATTTTATTTTATTCCTAAATAAAACCTAGGTGTATAAGAGAGTGACACATGGCATAGTTACTTTGATTGTGTGCCAAGGAAACCCAAATTAGAAAATTTATTTCAACCACAATATGTACACAAAATATTTTTCGAAATTTAAACCTAGATGAGGTGAGAATGGGTCCTACTTTGTGATCAAGATTTCTACACCCAATGATGTGGAAATGGGGCCTTCTTTTTGTTAAAGTTTCTTCACCTAATGATGTGGGATTTCAATTTTTATCAAAATTTCTTCACCTAATGATGTGGCATTGCGGGTCCCATTTTGTGTCAAAATAAAGAGGGTTTGTGGCCTTTAATAGTTCTTTGTTTTAATGGGCCCAAAATATGAATTTTACCCAAGCCCATTATTAATTTTAAGGTTTAGTCAAAAAGGTTAATTCTATGATTAGACTAAAACTAAACCCAAGCTAGGCTAGACTAGGATTAGGATTAGGATTAGACTTTAGTTGGATTGGCATTAGACTCGGACTAACATGGAATTGAATTGACTTAGGCATTGTCTTAGAGTTGGGTTGATCTGGATTGGATTGGAATAGGTGAGCAAGAATTGGGATTGGATGGGATTAAGGAAGAATGGACTTAGAATTGGACCTAAGCTAGGGAGATTGGAATAGAAGAATAATGGCCCTAAATTGAATGAGGGTGAACTTCTAGCCTCTTAAGTATCACAAGTACCTAAAGTCTATCTAAAAATGGTGCTACTCAAAGAAGATCTAGAACATGGGAAAAATTAGGTGTTGACACCATATATATCGTCTCCTTCATACATCCATGTAAGAATGCATTTTTGACATCTAATTAACAGATAGGCCATCTTTAAGATAATGCTATTGTCAACACAAGACATATAATTTGAGGTTTAACCATAGGACTAAAAGTATTATCATAGTCCACGCCCTCTTGCTAGTTGTAGCCTTTTGCTACAAGCCTAGCTAGCTTTTTAGTGTTCAACTATCCCATCAACCTTCAACTTAGTTTTAAGCACCCAATGGAAACCAACCACATTCTTATGCTTATCTTGAGATATAAGAACCCATATAGAATTAAGTCATAACGCTTCTAATTTTTCTTCCATAACTTTTCACCAACCAGGTGGGCTTATAGTCACTTTCACTATCCTAGGCTCTTTAGGAATTGAATTAATATCAATAAAAGTATTATTTACTAAGCTGGCTTGAGCTTTACCTCTTGTTATCATAGTATGAGTATTGAACTAAAGGTGTCAACCAAGACTAACATGAGGGCCATAATTAGCAATTGATTTTTTTTGTTTTTCAGTGGTTGGTTTAGAACGGATATGAGGTAATGAATCTTTTGATGTTATCCGCAGTAATTTCCACAAAGAAGAGAACATTTTTAAACACTGGCCCACCACCCTTTTGTGATTGGCATAATTAGTTATCAATTTTAACAAGAGGTATTGACTTCTCTACATAAACTCGAGGACTTTTTTTTTTTTGGTAAAAGCATAAACTCGGGAACTGCTCTTCATTATTTTTATTCATAGGGGACTTCTAATTGAGCCCTTTAAATTTTGAACTTACTTAAGAAAATAATAATAAAGAATTTCTTTCTACTCATGGCTACTATTTTTATGTTTTTCCTCTCTACATTTTGTTCGATCAAGGCTCAACAAAGACCAACCAACATAAGCTTGGGCTCATCTCTCTCCCTCAGTGCTAACTCATCATGGCTCTCATGTTCCAGGCAATTTTCCTTTGGATTTTACCAACTAGGAAATGGCTTTGTCATTGGAATCTAGTTTAATAAAATTACTAAAAAGAGAGTAGTATGAACAGCCAACCGAGATGCTTCACCAGTGTCATAAATGCTACATTGCCCTTGACCATTGATGGTAGGTTCATCTTGCAAAAGACACAACCAAATTGAATTCATCTCTGTAGCCCCAATGGTTTCCTATTCCATACTCGACTCAAGTAATTTCGTTCTCTATAATTTTGATTTAGAGATCTTATAGCAGAGTTTTGATTCCCCAACTGACACACTTTTACTGGGTTAGCATCTACGAAAGGAGTAAGAGTTCGTCTCTAGTCTATCGAAAACCAACCACTCCAAGGGAAGATTTCGACTCAAGATGTAGTTGGACAAAAACCTCATCCAGTACCTGATAGATACTTGTCAACACAAATTCCACGCTTGGAATAAATACGAAAAGTGAGGTAAATTACAAATATTGAAAATAATGGAAATGACTCTCTTTGGTTACACTCTTTACACGAGCGTAAGCCTCTGATTAACAATCAACATTGAAGATGAGAGCTTGGCAATGTATTTCTCTTCTTCGGATGTGTTAGTGTAGCTTTTTCTTCACTCGGCGCTTTGAGTTTTATCGGCTATGAAGAAAAGACCATGATCTTACACTCAGGGCCGTGTATGGCATGTTTTTGAGACAGCAAGAAATTCTTCTCTCTAGCAACAAACTTTAGTTGATGGAGAGAATGGAAAGAATGTCTTTTATGCTTTAGATCGGTTGAAAGCCAATGAGATACATGCTCTGAAACTTTGGAGTTTTGTTTTGTCTCTACAGCTTTATCTTGCTTGAATACTTCTGAAAAATGTCCTCAATTCTTGTATGAAAGAATATTTGTAGATTTTGAGGTATGATTCATCTACATCATTTATTGGTTATTGATTGGATTTTGATACCTTTTATGTCTTGTTATTTCTTTTTTTGGAGAGATAACAATATAAAAAAAAAATTATATTCCTTGATTGGCATATCTTTCCTTATTTTTTCCTAGAGAATCAATTTGAGTAAATCCTCCATGCCGATCCCACATAGGCAATACTTGAACTTTGGGCCTATTAATGGGTTGAGTATGTGAGCTATATGATTTTGGGCTAATGTTTACAAATCCAAAATCAAGACTCAATGGATTTGTCTTGCCCGTTGAGCCTATTTATTGATGTAAGGTCCATTTGGGCATTTATGTGAATTTATGAGGGTGTAAGACCGTACTTGGAAACTTGGTGCCCCTTGTATCTGTAATCTAACTCTGCTAAGGTGGCTTGGTATCCCACTTGTGGAAAGCTAAATAGGGATTATTATATTTTATGGATGGAGTGAGTGAGATATAAAAAGGACAAGGAAATAAAGAGGTGGAGATTTTGAGGGATGAAGAAGGCATGCATGAATGTGGGAAAGAGTGGGTAAAATAAAAAAATAATTTGAAAGAAAAGGAAAGGAGAATCGGTGATATCTTCATTTCATAAACAAAAAATGAAACACCTCCATTTCTTTCTTGATAAAAACCCACCACCACCTGTGATTTACCATTCAGGATCCTCTCTTGGATTTATTCCATCTTCCTCTTCTTCGAGCCATTGAAGTGTTTTATGGATTCATTTGGCGAACCTCTATTCTCTTTTACTAGATCTTCTATAGCATCTAGGCGGTCAAGAAGATTGACACATGGTCTTCTTAGTGCTCCATGATCTCCCACTTTGCCTCCCCTTTGAAGGCACTATGTTTCTTCCTATGTCACCAGCTTCTTCCCTTTGTCCATCGTAAAGAATCTCCATTGACAAAGAGTAAACAACTAGTGGTAGGTGGATGTAAGGATGTTGGAGAAAATGAAACCATCTTATGATGGAAGCTTGTGCAGGAGCTATTGGTGAGGCAACGGATGAAGTGTTGTTGAACCTTACGTCAGGTTTCGTCTTGCAATTTCCAACCACCACCCATACCTATGAGCCTGAATAATCAAGTTTCCTGAAAGACACGGTTTTAATTGGTACTAACATAGACCCCTCCTAGCTCTTTTTTCTTTTTTGGTGTTGCATCATAGTATTTCTTTTAATATTTGCCTCATTTAATAATCGCCACCTATACTCATCCATATCATACCAAGCAGCTCATGCTTTGAAATAGTCATGAAGAAGTACCAACCACAAACCTAACTTGTCAAAGATAAAGTGATGAGAGCCTAAAAGGTCCAGATCAAATCTCGAGGCTTTCGCATCAATTTGGGCAAACTTTGTAATGGATTGCCTCAGGACTTATACATGCAACTATTTGGCTATAAGCTGTGGCAGGACAAAGTGGCTTTATAACCTTTTAGATTCTACTTTGCGTATTGAGTGGGGCATGCACTCTAAGATCTTATCATCATTGGTTGTTGCTGGCCAGCATTAATGTGTTCTTCATTGTTCCATTGAGTTGTTGCCTACAGCACTCACTTGCATCAGCTTTCTTTTACATTATACACCTTGTACCAATACATATACACTTGACGTTTAAGGACGAAGACTGCAACATGATCATGAGGGCAGATGGATCCAGAAACCACCACTGGAGTATCTTGATTGCGGCCAACCATTCTAGTCAGGAACTACCTTTTTTTGATAGCTTCAAAGGTATGGAACACTGCAGCGACAATTTCAGTTGAATGGATTTTTTCCAATAGTATGTGAATTTTCCAATAAATGTGATACTACAGCGATAACATCAACTGAATGGATATTTTTCATTGGTATGAGAATTCTTCAATAACATGTGACGCTGCAATGACAGCCTTAGCCGAATGGATATTTTTCATCGATATGAGAATTCTTCAACAACATATGGCATTGCAACGACGGCCTCAACCGAATAGATATTTTTCATCAGTATAAGAATTTCTCAACAACATGTGACATTGCAACAACTACCCTAGTTGAATGGATATTTTTCATTGGCATGAGAATTTTTCAACAACATGTGACGCTACAACAACCACCTCAGCCGAATGGATATTTTCCATCGGTATGAGAATTCTTCAACAACATGTGATGCTGCAATAACCACCTCAACCGAATGGATATTTTTCATCGGTATGAGAATTCTTCAACATGTGATGCTGCAACAACCACCTCAGCCGAATTGATATTTTTCATTGGTATAAGAATTCTTCAACAAAATGTGATGTTGCAATGACAACCTTAGTTGAATGGATATTTTCCATCACTATGAGACTTCTTCAATGGCCTGTGACACTACAATTGAGACTTTTAGCTAAATGGATAACTTCCATCGATATGAGACTTCAACGACATGTGATGCATGATGTCAACTTCAGCCGAATGGATATTTTCCAAAGGTATAAGACTACTTCAATGGCATGTGACACTAAAATGGCAAGCTTAGCCAAATGGATATTTTTTATCATCATGAAGTTTCTTCATATGTCCTTCAAATTTGTATTGAGCACCATTTCAAATTCTTATGAGTGGCATGAAACCTTTTTTGAATGTCACATAAAGTGTTGAAACATAATCTCATCGGAATCCTGTATGGCTCATATCCTTGATGGTTCATATCCTACTTGGCTTATACATATTGTGAAGCTTTGATCACCTGAAGCCTTTGGTTTGGTTTGACTATTCACAATTTAGGTTGATGTGGGCCTAAATCTTAGGTTGGGGAACTCGAGATGTTGGGTTTTGCTTTGCTGTACACAATTCATATTCGTGTGGGTCAAGAGTTGTACAATGGATTTTTTTTAATTCAAACAAACAAATGTGTTCTATGTTTTTCCTAGACTATCCTTTCAGGCTTTATGTCTAACAACCATTTGTTGAAATCAAATTTGTTGAGTCGTTCACAGTTTATACTCTTACAGGCTAGAAGTAGTACAATAGATTTTTTTTGAGTCATACAAAGTTTATACTCTTACCGGCTTAGAGTGTTATAAATATTTTTTTGGTTTGGGGTTGTTCACTGTTTAAGCTCATACGAGCTAGGAGCGTGGTGGAGAAACCCGAGGTGTTGGGTTTCATTTTGTCATACGCAATTTATGCTCGTGCAGACCAAGTGCATGGTGTGGAAACCTGAAATGTTTGGTTTTGTTTTGTCATACACAATTTATGCTCATGTGGGCCAAGATCATGGTGTGGAAATCCAAGATGTTGGGTTCCGTTTTACCCTATACAGTTTATGCTCATGTGGGCCAGGAGCATGATGTGTGAAAACCCGAGATGTTGGGTTTTGTTTGTTGTATGCTATTTATGCTCATACAGGCCAGGAGCAATGCTTTTTTTACTCTACTTTTGGTCTAAATTTCCCTTTCAGGCTTTATCTCTAGCGAGCATTTTTATTACCCCATTTTTTGTTGAGCCATTTGAATTCGATTGTAGCTGGAAGAAACAGCCATCAAAGACAAATTCTCGTGCCCTACAATTGCATTAATCATGAGTTCCATGATTCAAAGCAGGACATTATCTTTTTGACATGCCTTATTCAATTCATGAAAGTCAATACAAACTTAAACCTACCCATTCTTTTTCTTCACCGAGACTATGTTGGAGATCCATGTGGGATATTTCACTTCACGAATAAAGTCGGCTTCAATGAGCTTGTTGAATTCTACTTAGATACGTGGAATTATTTCTGACTGCAAATGGTGTTGTGCTTGCTTAATAGGCCGAACACCATGCTTAATGGCCAAGTGATAGACTACTACCTTGGAGTTAAGTTTAGGCATCTCTTTATAGGTCCAGGTCAAGACATCTTTGTACTCTTGAAGTAATTTGATATAATCAAGTTCCTCTCCAGGGCTCAATAAGGAACTGATGAAGATAGGCTGCAGATCTTTTTCTATACCAATGTTCACTTCTTTAAGTTCAATGACAATCATTTGCCCCATTTCTTTGAAAACCGATAGGGCTTTTTTGAGTTCGCCATTAAAGGAGGATTCCTCTTCATTGATCTCATCTATAGTGATGTGATAAATTGATACTAGATTTTCATCTTCATCCATCCCATCATTTAGTGCTTCAAGCATAAAGGGTTGGTTAGTGAAGACAACTATCCGCTGACTAACTACCAAGGTGTCTGTAGTAGAAACTTCCAACATTGTTTGTTGTTGTATACAAGATGGAATCATGCTATGTGGTTCTCCCACCTCTTTACTAGTTATGCACTGGCTCTTATGCCTATATCTTTTACTCAGCTTCTTTTTCACTGTGGATCCTATTCCTTTATTTTGCAAGCCAAGTCTGTACTAGAGTGCATTGCAATGGAGCTGGTTCATTTAACATTGATTTGGTTTGTCTTGAAAGTCACTCAAACACTAAATGCCATAGAATTTCTCTTTTGATTCAATCAAGGGTAGAGACGCATGTTGACGTTGTTATCTCCTTCTTGGGCTCATCCTGAACTTGTACACTGATGTGAAGTATGGAGGTCTTCTTCTTTCTAGAGATTTTAATTATTGAAGTGCAACCAATCCCAGCTTCACTTTTAGGCATTATACATGTGGCCTTGTGCATTTTTTGTTGGCCCTCAGTCAATCTTGCTCCAACTTGCAGCTGCGGGCTAAGGTCACCTATTTATATTCTTCACCCTTTTTGTAGCCGACAACTTCTAAAAGTGTTAAACACATTGGATCAAACCATCCTTCACTCTGTTCAATCATTACAGGTGAGGATTTTCCAGCTGGAGTGGTCCTAAGTGTAATAGCCTCTTCTATTGTTGTAGAACCCTTCACAAATGTCCCAAAAACCATTTTCGAGATAATAGGCTTAGTAAATGTTGTGACTAAGAAGATTATATCTTCTTCCAACATCTTTAGGTTGTCTTTAAAAAAACCAATTTATTTTCATCAGATGTCGTCTCAAATAGAGACTCTCCTTACGACAAGACTTGGGTATATAGCGGAGCACTGGAATCGATCGTGTGATCGTTGACGGGTTTGGTGTCTTTACTAGCTTTGGGTTCACAACCTCTACCTCGCACTTCGATGATGAAGAATATTCAACTATAGAACTTTGGACTTCCTTTCCTTGATTGGGATGAGCCTTGTCAAAGAAAAGTATTGAAACTGGAAGCACTTCTAGAATGGTTTCATTCTCCAAGTAAAATTTGGCATCAGTAAAGTGTGACTCAACATTGGTGAAAGGTTAGTCTTCAACGATAACTTGCTCTTGTACTCCGTCTTAGTAATACTTAAACCATTGATGCAAGGTAGATGAAATTACTCTAGTCTCATGCAACCATGGACGACCAAGGAGAAGATGGCATGACGTCTTGCAGTCAATGACATGGAAGAGTATTGTTGAAGTTAACTCTCCAACGGAGAGTTTGATCCTAATCATACCGATGGCATGTTGTCCCCCTTGGTTGAAGCCTTGAATCATTAGTCTGCTTCGAGTGAGTTCATCAACAGTGGTGCCGACTTTTTTCATTGTGTGAATGGGCATGATGTTGACCGTCAATCCATAATTAAGGAAGATGCATTGAATCATGTTCTCTCCAATGGGTCCAGTGATATAAAGAGATTTATTGTATTGACGAGAACCGAGTTGAAGATCCTCATCACTAAATGTAATGGTCTCCATGAAGGATGCGGGGGCTTCTTGTTCATTACTGATGGGGATTTTTCCTTTATACTCTTTTGGTTCTACCAAGGCACGGGCTAAGGCTTAACAAACCTTCTTTGGCTAAGTCATTGCATCAAAGAGGTTGAAGTGAGACGGAACTTCCTTTAGTTGCATTGTCAAGTCCTCACCTTCTAGTTGTAGTTCTTATTGGTCTAAGGTGAGCATGTGTCCATTAGACTTATCTTCATCATCACTTTCAAAAACAATCTTTTGGTTTATGGCATAACAAGTAATAACATGAGTTGCTACACACTCCTCTTAAAAGAATCCCTTTGGCATGAACTTCAAAAGAGTTACTGGTATGCGAAGGGGTTGTTGGAATATTTCATGTAGGTCACCAAGTGGTTCATGGAGTGCCTTGCTTTTCTTTGAAGCCCTTCTCCTCTTTGAACTAGTGTCGGATCTAGTTCTCTACTTTTGTTTTGATTGCTAACAAGGTATTGGAATATGGTAGGGAGCATAACGCTTATGATAAGTAACAAGAGTCCATCCCTCATCATTGATTGGAGTTGTTTTTTCTTCTTACAAAGAAATGCTCCTAGTTAAAGAAACATGATTAGTCTTAGGGAGAGAAGGTAGAGCATACCCCCGGATTGCAAATGACTTTGATATCAAACCTATCATGGTTGGGTCAAAAGATGCAAAGGAGCTTTCTTTTGGTAGTGATGACATTTTTACAACTTGGGCTGACAAAACCAACATCGTTCTCGAACTTGAGAGAGGTGTTGGATTGAATGCACCAAAGGTGATGGTTGTCATGTTTGTAGCAGCCACATCATCGCTAAGGTCAATATCAATCATCCATTGTTGTGCAAACTCCATAATCTTCTCCTTGAAGATGAAGCACTTCTCTACTAGATGACTAATCACTTAGTGGTAACAACAATACTTTGGGTCATTTTCTCAACCCATATCTTCAGGGCACTTAGAAGGTGACAAATTAATCAATTTTAATTTGAGTAGTTGATCAAGCATGTCAGGGGCATCCAAGTTGAGGAATGGATACTTATTCACCTCTAACTCTTTCAACATTACCTTGGCATTTCCCTTTTCTTGGGGAGGGTTGGCCTTTGGCTCTTCCTTCTTCTAACTAGAGATCTTGATAGGTTTGGTGGTGATCTTCATGATTTCCTTCCCTTTAGAAGCTTTTTCTTCCTTCTATATTTTTTAAAATCACTCAGTTGTAGATCCCTATACACGGTTATAGTGAGTTCCATGTCGTGTGCTCTGGTGGTTAACTCTTCAAAGGAATGAGGCTTAATCCCTTTAAGGATGTAATGTAAGCCCCAACGCATACCTTGTATGCACATATTGATGGCATAAGGTTCGGATAGATGGTCTTTGCAGATAAGTGCTAGGTTCCTCCATCGGTCGATATGGTCAATCACTGGCTTATCCATCTTTTGTTGGACAGTAACAAGTTCAATCATGGTTACTATTCGACAAGTATTGTAAAAGCAATTAAGGAACTCCTGTTCCAGTTGATCTCAACTATCAATCAAACTAGCTTTGAGATCAGTGTACCAATTGAAAACATTTCCAAGAAGGAAATGGACAAACTACTTCACCATCAGATCACAAAATATTTCAGCATTGTTATATGTTTCAATGAAATGGGAAACATGTTTTAGGCTGCCCTTCCCACCGAATTGTTGAAACTTTAAGGGTCAATACCCTATTGGCATATGCATTGCCTCAATATGCTGGGTGTATGGTTTGGTATACTCCATGGAAGATTGGGTTTGGCCTCCATACTAGGCATGAATGATGTCCATAATCATGCTTTGAAGTTGTTGGACTAAGAGGGATACAACAGAGGTTTTCTGTGTCTCTTGGGTATTCGAGTGTGTGGTGGTATGCTCATGTTCCTGATTACCTACATTCCTTTGTGGAGTGAAACCTGGTGGATGTGAAGGGTCAACACTTGACTTTGCACTTGATTCTGTTGTTCCAAGTGATTCACCAAACTAGTAATCTACAAGTCCTTCTTCAACCATCTTAGTTAGCTTTGCGACAGCCTCAACCATCCATGTCAGTTGTTCTTCTATAGTGGTTGTCTCCATCACCATCACATACCTGATTGAAGATAAGGACTGAGACGGGGAATAGTCCTTACTACGGGACTTTGAGGAGTTTTGTCCTTGCGAAGGGGAGGTCATAGAAGGTGATTCAGACTTTGACCCAGTACTTGAGTGAGCATTAAATAGAATGTATGTATTCTCCTCCTCATTAGCAACGAGTGAAGATGTAGGTGGATCATTCTTCTTTTTGGAGGCTCTTCAGTCAGGCTTTTCAGTTGATGCCATGGCCTTTGAGGAGCGTCTTTTGAAATAATGGACAAGAGGCTCCATCAACTGAGATCTCCCCAACTTTATTGCAGAGCTCATCCTAGGGTATTGATGGTTAATGACGGAAGTTGTTGTAGCAGAACTAGAGTCAGATGAGGCATTTTTCTTGTCTCCCGGATAGTAACTTAATTTAGCAGTGGCAATGACATTCTTCTTAGACGTCTTCTTAGATTTGTGATGTGTTGTGGATGCCAATTGAAAGATGAGAGGAAAGAGTGTCCCACCAGGTGTGCTAGAAATTTGTTGACACAAATTTCACATTTGGAATAAACGCAAAAAATTAAGAAAAGTACAAATATTAAAAATAATGGAAACAACTCTCTTTGGTTATACTCTTTACACGAGCGTAAACCTCTAATTAACAATCGACATTGAAGATGAGGGTTTAACGGCATATTTCTCTTTTTCGGATGTGTTGATGTAACTTTTTCTTCACTCTGAGCTTTAAGTTTTATTGGTTATGAAGAAAACATCATGGTTCTATACTCAGGGCCATGTATGACATGTTTTTAAGATCACAATAAATGTTTTTCTCTCTTTCAACGAACTTTAGTTGATGAAGAGAATGAAAATAATGTATTTTGTGGTTTAGACCGGTTAAAAGCCTTCATGATGCTCTAAAATTTTGGAGTTTTGTCTTGTCTCTACAACTTTTTTTTGCTTGCAGACATTTGAAAAATGTCTTATTCTTATATGAAAGAGTATTTATAGACTTTGAGGTATGATTCATCTATACCATTGATTGGTTGTTGATTGGATTTTCATACTTTTTTATGTCTTGTTGTTTATCTTTTTGGAGAGATAACAATATAAGAAAATTTTAAATTCTTTAATTGGCATATCTTCCCTTATTTGTCCTAGAAAATCAATTTGAATAAATCCTCCATCATGCCAATCCTATATAGGCAATACTTGGACTTTAGGCTTGTTAATGAACTGAACATGTGGGCTATATGATTTTGGGCTAATGTTTACAAACCTAAATCCATTGAGCCTAATTTATTAATGTAAGGTTTATTTGAGCCTTTATGTGAATTTATGAAGGTGTAAAACTGTACGTGCAATTTAAACAAATTTTAGGTGCCTACAATACTCCCGAGGATAAGCCGTACAATTATTGAGGTCAAGTATGAATGGCAAAGCAGACACTATATTTTGATGATGATGGCCACCTGAACCTCCTCAATAGAATGCAATGAATCTAACCAATGGTTGGTTTTCGACCAATGCAATAATCCTTTACCGCATGACGTGGATGGCATCTTCTGGCTATATGACTACAATTTGGATCAAAATAGTACTTAGTAAATCCAATGGTCATCAAAAAATGATAAATGTGAGTCTAAGGGTATATGCAGCGTAAATGGGTATTGTATTCTCATGGATCAACAAACTGCTTGTACTTGTCTTCCTGGTTTCAATTTCATTGATCAGAATTATAGAAGTATGGGTTATGAGAGGACTTTTACTATAAAAGCTTGCAAAAACAATACATAACATGCCAAGTACACCATGTATACATTGGGTGTACCATATGGAAGTTTTGGGTTTAAAAAAAAAACCTTCAAACCCTATATAGATAATAAAACAAAGGCGACCAATCCACCATGAAATAAGCTACACAGCTTAGTAATAAAACTGCCCTGTAAAGAAAAACCAACCATTTGTAGATTCCAAGACTACAAGTGGAAAGAGAGATCTGCCATGGAAGTCGCAATCAAACCATCACCTTAAGAGACCTCTTAGAAAAGAAAAAGAAAGAGGGATAGAGTGGTTTGAATGTTTAGATCTTATGGAAAATGACATTAATCAATCTTCCAAGTAAGCACTTCTAACCTAAAAGCATCAAAGGATCTCTGCCTCAAAACACAACTAGGGAGCCAGAGAAGATGGATAAAGTGAACACCATCACTATCTCCAACATCCCTAGCGCGCTTCACTACAATCACATCCTTATCCCCATAGTCATCATGCATGGAAGTCATCCTCACACTCCCCTTGCCCAACATTTCCATTGAAGTTTTCAACAGGTCATCTAATATAAAAAACTTACACCCTTTGAAGTAAACCATCTCTTCATCATCCTCTCTCCCTCCACCATACTCTTCTCTGAAGTCATATCTTGTCTTCTTCATTTTCTCAATCTTATCTCTAGTCAAACTGCCTCTATGATTTCTCATTCATTGCTTGTGACAATACATTGAAAATCCCAATCATCACTGCGACGTCACTCACTATCTTTCCTCCTTGCCCATGAATTCTTAACTGGGGCCGGATAAATCTCAACCGTCCTATCAAGAACTTGCACAATCATGGTTATTGTTTCTTGTGAAAGAAGATTAAATGAAGAAAACAATTTCAGGATTTTTCCAAAGAGATTGTTGTTCAAGAAGTTGAAAAAGGGTTCCATGCTCTTGATGAATACAAAACAGGGAAGAGAAAAAGAGGTTGGGAAAAAATAGAGGAAAACAAGAATTAAGGTTTGAGTATTTAATCACTTTACAAATTATTTTTTGTATATATATATAACCGAACTTTTTAGCGAGCCGAACCTAATACAAGTCAGTTCAGGCTCGTTTAGCTAAACAGGCTCATTTGGAGGCTTAGGCTCAGCTTTGCAAACTTAAAATAAGGCTCATGAGCCGAACTCTGAGCCAAACCAAGCTAGCTTGGCTCGTTGACAGCCCTAAAAGGGGTGACTAAATGCATTAGCACCGTAGATTTCGCTAGTGTAACAATTGATGCGAGAATCAAAAGTGGTAATGCTGGGATGCTTCCCCTTTTCTACTTATGGTTTAAGTGATTGTGAAGTTGATTCGATTGAAATAGAATTCCTTGAGTTTTAATGATTCAGTTTTCACTTTAAATAACCATTATCTTGTGCAGGGAAGAAAGATTGATGAAATTTCAATTACCTATAGATTACAAGTCAACTTATCTTTCAAACATTTAAAGCCTTTAATGCTATCAATGTAATTGCCTTTTTCTTTTGGAGGAGCGTTGCTTCTATAAATACATGCAATATATTTTATTTTTCTTATTGATAAATTAAACTTTCATAGCATACATTTTAGTGATTTTTAATCTCTTCATAGCTGAAACATACCAGGTCTATCATTCCTCAAGCTTTCTATTAAAAAAAATGTTCTTATGATAGAATAATAAACCATGGTTGCACTGAGCTCTCCATCTTTTAACCAAAATAAATAAATAAGCGAACCTTCTATCAGTTTACACTAAAGAGCATCTTTATTTGTCTCTTTTTTCAACAATATCAGTCGTACTTAAATTCAGTTTAATGTTCCACCTTTTAATAATTTCAGTCTTTTATTATTAAATATTATTATTTTTACACACTATATCTTGAAGTTTATTTTTTTAAAAACAAATATAACTCTAACTACGTTTGCACAGTAGATTTCCTCTAGCGATAAAATGTCTAAACAACCCTTTTACTTGAGTGACAAAGGGAACAAATTTCCTGTCCAGGATGGTTTCCAGGACACAAGGAGACTTCATTTGGAATAAAATGGGTGGGAATTTGAATTGCATCTAATCCTTGTCTACTTTATACCGTGTGAAGTCACCTGGTGTCCTAGACACCAAATCCTGGACGTAACATCTATTTTGAGAAGAAAAAAAAAATCAGCATTAACCCAACAGATGGCCCCTGGATTTTGTGCACAAGTTGTCTACATGGACAGGGGCAAACACGTCAGCACCAAAAAGTGATAAGCACACCCCCCAAAAAAAAGTAAATCACTTTTTAATATTGATGTGTCCGGCCCCTAGTCCATGCACACAAGTTGTACATGTCTTTTGTCTGCCCAAAATCCAGGCTTGAGAGATGGTGATTCACCTTTATTTTCACGTCTAAAAGTGAAAAAAAAATTAGGTATGGAAATCTGTTTTTCCTGATGTATTAGAATGGCATCACGGTTGGACACATCCACATTGAAAAGTGAAAGTCACTTTTCGACACTAGTGGGTTAGCTCCCTTATGTCATTCTAATACATTAGGAAAAACATATTTCTATACCTAATCCAGGCCCTCTAAAAGAGTTGCACTCCTTCGCAAAAGTAAATCTGCTTTGGTTCAGGGAATAAATTTCCTGTCCAGGACACCAGGGGATGTCATTGGGAATAAAATGGACGATAATTTGAAATTTCATTCAACTCCCGCCCATTTTATTCCTTATGACGTCTCTAGGCGACTTAGACACCAAATCCTGAACAAAACATTTATTTTGTTGGCTCATTTGCTTGTCAAAATCTATGGGTGGACCCGTCAAACTAGGAGAATTTACAGAAGGAAATCTCACCTCTCTCCCTCTTAAGATACTTGGACACCTATTAAAGGAGACAGCTTATGGAACCTTCCTCAAAAAGGAAAGAAGTCTCTGGCGTTTACTTTTATTTATTTATTAATTATTATTCCTTCTAGAATAATAGATAACCAATATTAAAAAATAAAAATAAAAGTACAAAAAAAGAGGAAAACCGTTCAAATAGGGGCCATAGGTGGGCTCTAGCCGCTCTCCTCATTTTCTCTTCATCCTCTGTTAACGAATCCCTTCTTTTATTCGATTTTCTTTTCGAAGAAGCTGATCGTCTTCAACCAGGTCGAAGCTCTTTACCCTTTTTTTCTAAAAAAAAATTTAATTTTTTCTTGCAGATCTTCTTTAATGGCTGATTAATGAATCTAAAATTCATTTTTTGTAATTATTCTAACTATTTTTCTGTTTTTATTCTTTTTTCTCTATTTTATCGTAAGATTGTTTCTGGGTTTTTGTGGGTTTTTTCGTTTTCGATCTGTTACTCTGTTCAATCGCCTTTTCCTCAGTTAACTATTGTTTGACCCAATGGCCGATGCGACAACCCACTTGAATCATGAGAAATTTGGGATTATTGTTGGGTCGAAACCTTTTGGATTCGAAGACTTTATCTTTGTTGTGTAAACTTCTTTGTTTTAGGAATTCTGAATGTTCTGTTTCTTTCTTAATGGATAGGTTAGTCTTGATTAAACAGAGGAAAGATGTGGGGGATTGTTAGGCGGAGAGTGGCTTCCGGGGGATCACCAGCTTCGGTAAAATCTAACCTTTCTGTTATTTGTTTATTGATTGTATGTGTGTTTGGGTATATTTGTGTTTCATGTAGTTGAATTGGATAAAAGATACTACATTTGATTGAGTGGTTTATTTTTCTTGAGCTCATCATGTGCTTCTCTCAGATTTTGAGGCAGTCATTGCAGAGGATTCTACCTCTGCTGTTGGCCCAAAGAAATTACACAACTGCAGGCAAAGAGGTATTGATGCCCTGAATTAGTCTTATCACTATCCCATTTTTTTTTCTGACTTAATTCTATTTTACTTCCATGAATAACAGAGTTCATTAAAGACTTATCATATGTATTAATGTGGACTGGTTTTTTTCGTAAGAAACTCAAACTTGTGTGTCAAGAATGTAAGAAATTTTTGATAGTTTGATGAGGGATTGACAGGCAATTCAGTCTTATAAAAGGCACCAATTGGAGGTTTTGATGAAAATTTTACAAGTTAGAGACTGTTAAGCTTTCTTTATATACTAGTACCTCTTTACCTCAACCATGGACTATAGTTCTTTCGTCCTTGGCTTTGACAGCTACAACAAAAACAACAAACAGACTTATCTCAACTATTTGGGATCAGCTACATTTAGGGCCATATCTGCCATTAAATTACAAGCTTTCATGTCTCTCCTTACTACTTCAACCCATCCAATTTTGGCCTTCCTCTATTCTTTCTAGCACCTTCAACTTGCATCATCTCATTCCTTCTCACTGGCTCTCTACTTTAAAAATAAAAAATAAAATAAACTAGCATTTCTTGCTCCTTAAATTATTATTATTATTATTATTATTATTAATATTGGTTAGATCTTCTTCCTTAACTTTGGTTGAAATAAATTCTTATTAAAGAAGGCTTTTGAGTTAATCCTTACAAGGACTAAGAAGGCCTCTAACATTCTACATCACCTTAAATCCATTTTCAAATTCATAAAAATAAAAATAAAAATCTATTTTCAAGGGACCGAAAGTCAATGCAGAGGATTTCAGTTTTTAATGTAAAAGTAATCGGCTAGACAAAAAGCTTGCCAAACATTGATTATCTCTGCTTTATCTATAAATGGTCTTTTGTGAGGGACTTCTTTTTTCCTCATCTCTTCCAAAAAGCCAAAGGTATATTAAATAATATAAACTATTTTTCATGGGAAAAATTTTCCTTTTACTTTATAACTTCATTTTGCAAAATGGTAAAAGGAAAGAAATAGTGCATTGCTTTTAACTTTTTTCCCATTATAAGAAAAGTGTCTATGATTTTTAAAGGAACATTTTTTTTCTCTCTATAAAATTCTGTAAGATTCAATCTGCATGTCTTTTTTAATAAAAGATGATTTTGTTTGGAAGCTCTTACCAAGTCCAACAGTATTCATTATTAGTTTCTTTTATTTGACTATAAAATTGATAATTATTTTAATTTCAATAATTTTCCATATAGTTTAACATTTTTGAATAACAATGAGTTATGGAAGATTTTGATCAAAATAATTCTTTATATGATAGTTTTAATTTGTTGGGCAATCAAGAAAAAACACATTCATAAAATGAGTCTTGCTGAGATGAGGATGTTGAAATGGATGAGTTGCAAAACTAGAAAATATAGACCCAGAAGTGAATTTTTATGTGGGAACTTAGGGTAGTAACAATAGGTGGCAAGATGAGGATCAATCGATTGAGATGGTTCAGCCATGTGCAACCAATGACTGCACCAGTGAGAAAAAATGTTACGGTCCAATTTGAAAGCACTTAAAGGACAAAGAGACGGCCAAAAAGAAATTGGGTTGGAGTAGTGAGAAAAGACATGATGGCTTATGATCTAGGGGAAAGTATAGCCTTAGATAGAGTTGAGTGGTAGTAGGATACATGTAGCCCACCCAAGTAGTTGGGATGAAGATTTATTGAATTTGACTAATATAGTTATCCTATGTAAGACGTATTGACAACCTTGCAGAGAGCCACAGCAATAGACAAGGATTTTACTATGGGTTTTCTCTCCCATTGTAGTTGTCTTTTGCTTTTGGGTATCACTTTGGCTTGCATACCGTTTAAGTTCAGTCATGCGGACTCTGGGACCCTTTGTTTATTTTCTTCTTGCCTTTATCAATAGAAAACTATATTGGATTCAGTTCTCTACACCCACAATTGTTTAATACTGCAATGCACTTATTCAAGTGGTATGTTCCCTCCACTAGTACTGCTAACATCACTACATCAATGGAACCAGCAAGTCCTATATAAGTGCAAATGTCAAGGTTTACCAAATCTGTTATATTGTCAACTCTCTCATGCTCCCCCCCAACCCTATCTCCAAACAAAAAAAAAAATGTCCCTTCTACTAATAAGCTCTACATACCAACTTTTCTTTTTTTAAATAATGTTTTTGTTAACTCATTAGCATCAAAATCACTTTCCTCTTTGATGAGGTAAAATTGCATTAAACTAAGATGAAGGGGTGAATCCCATAGACGAAAACCATACAAAACTTTGTAGAGGGTTCCACAAACTTTTATTCATATACAAATTTTATTTAATTGCTTTGAAATAATACATAGGAGACGCCATCAAATTCCTTGAGAATTGATGACCAAAAACAAGTATGTACTGAAGCGGCATATGCCTGTGTTTACTCTAGTCTTGGTGTGAACATGTTTCTCACCCTGGTTCACCCTGAACCAGGTTTGAAGTTTCTCCCTTATGGGGCTGGACAACCCGTAGACTACCTTTCTTCATGGCCCTTATTCATGCATCATCAGTAAACCACTAAGCTCTTATCTTATCAAATTCACAGGATTGTCTCCTTGGATTTTTTTTTTTATTTTTTTTTGATAAGATAAAATATAATAAAAGAGAAAAAGAAAGAGAAATACAGAAGGGAGAGATGCAAAGAGGAGCAACCACAAACACATAGAAAGAGCAACTACAAACATAAAAAAACCATCTATAGAGGCCTACTGTCAAAAAATAAAGGCATCCCAATCAAAGATCCTCAAACAAGAATGAGGGGGTATCATCACTCTGAGGAGGTAGCCATGAGAAGATCCTTGCGAAGACAGAATCCAATAACTTGTGGAAGGGTCTTGAAGATCCTTCAAAAATTCTCTGATTTCTCTCTTCCCAAATGGTCCAACAAATTGCTGGAGGAATAAATCTCCAAACTTCCATTCCCAACCGACTTAGAGTGTTGAAGGATTGAGATACCAACTATCGAACAAACCTTTTAACGAGGTGGGGAAAACCCAGACAACACGGAACCTGGAGAAGATATGGGACAAAAGGAGAGAAGCAACCCGACAATGTATAAATAGATGGCCCCAGGATTTTCCTGCTGAACCACACATGGTGCACCAGTTTGGGGATATCAAACCTCTATGGATAAGATTGTCAAAAGTAGGAATATGATCCCACCAAAGTGCCCACATTAAAAAGGATACCTTGGAAGGGATATGATTGTTCCAGATGAAACTGGCCAGAAATGAACATACATAGATTTCACGGCAAAGACATTCTCCTTATTCGACAACCACAGCTTCTTGTCTTCCCCCTCCCTTTCCCCAAGGTCATATCCCTCCAGGATCTCCAAACGTATTCCCATATCATCCACCTCCCAATCATCAAGGTTCCTCCTGAGGTGCAAATTCCAAGAACAGAAGACATGTGTCTTGATCTTATGATCTTTTATAGACCCATTTTTGCGATTTGCCAACCTATAAAAATGTGGGAATAATCTGAATAAGGCCACCTCTGAACACCAAGAATCCATCCAGAACAGAACCCTTTTGCCATTATTGACCTTGAATCTGGTAAAGGAATTGAACATAAAGATGCCTTTCCAGACAACACGGCCCTTCGGCCCAAATGGATCTCAAGAATACCATCCATGTCCCCATATTTGGCAGCAATCACAATCCTCCAAAGAGCATCACGATCAACCCCAACCCTCCTTGTCAATTGCTCAGCAGACTGCAAACATTAAGAGGTTTCGTCAAGTACAGCATCTCACACCAAATTTTTTTTGTCTTGCTTGAATTAGAACCAAAAGGGAATTAGGGACAGCAGAGCTTGAGAAAGGGAACACATGTTGATCACAAATGCTTGATCCACTTTAACAACTTTGTCTAGGAATATTGTTTATAAGAAACCGAATCTTTGGTGGGGACTTGAGAACAATTAAGCATATCATTTAATATATGTGGGAAATGAAATGACTTTTATATAAGGGATTTGTAGTTGTTTAATGTTGATTAGTTTCATTAAACTAAAGTAAAAGTAATGGGTCACCAGTATCTGTCAATGTTGTATATCCTGTATGACCACAATGTCAAGGGTTTCTTATAGATGTGCAGTCTTCATTCTTATTTCTGATAAAGTGCTAGTTCATCTGTTCATATCATGGAACCAAGGATCGGCTGGGACTGATCCGATCTATGATCCTAATCTGAATCGCCTGATCTGACCATTTATCCCTTCGCTATCACCACTGATTGAGATTGGATCGGTTGATCTAGATCTGGATCAACTGATCCATACCGATTTCAGATCAGGATTGGCTAGGTGCATTCCCTATCCCAAAACTATGGTTCATGATGCCTTGGGAATTTATAACTCCCCAACATATTCTGAGCATATTTTTTTTATTAGGATTCCCTCCAAAACAGTTTCCTTTATTTTTATTTTTTTCCTGTTTAGTATGACTTATTTTTTTAATTTCATGGTTATGTTCATATTCACTCATCAGCACCTTACCATTATATTGCAGAATATCTCTATTTTATAACTGAGGTTTGCTTTGCTGTCATTCCTTAAAGAAGTTGCTTACTCCTTTTATTCTATGAATATCTGTACAGATGTTTCTTCTTGGAAGAGGATCTAAACATGCTCCGTATTTTAGTCGCCATATTTTGCCAGGTAATAAACAGCTTATAGCCGTGCTTGCAGATTGGGAGAAACAGATTATATATGGTACACATAGTTGTGTTTATCTTCGTATTAATAGATTCCTGTAAATTTGATGTCATTGCAGGTAGTCCAGTTAGTTCGAAGCCCATAAGGTTGGTGGTTTCTTCTTAGTGTTTGGCTGCTTAATGTTAGTGGAATTTCTGTGAAAGATAGTTTCTTTTCTTTTTATAGGTAAACGTTAATAGTTAATTTATTAGTAGGTGAAGACGGGTTTTGAACCCAGGTCTGTGGTACAATGCCTGCAGACGTTACTGACTTAGCAAGTTAGCATCTTTGTGAAAGATAGTTTCTTTTGAAGATCACAATTATTAATTTGCTTCCTCTGGCTCTTCTCTGTTCATGGGGGATCTCAGAGCCATCTCAAATCATCCAATAAAGAAGAAAAGATGAAAAAAAAAATTTTAAGAAAATAAAAGGAATGGAGTAATGAGAAACAATTCATTCTTCAGGAATTATTACTGGTCCCTGGTATATTGCTTCCTTAGCCTCTCTCTCTCTCGCTCTCTAAATTTTCCATGGGAAATGTACAGGGAAATTATTGCATTCATTCGAACAGATTCTCCCATCCAAGTGTGGAGTAGGCCATTCTCTTCAGACAATGGTATGCATATGCTTCCCTTAGAATCTTTTGCTGCAATATTTTTCTTTTTTTCCTCAAAGCAGCATAACTTAAATGCTTTATTTGTGTGTTAAAGGTGACCTTGTAGATGCGGTTGTCCCTTTCATGGGAGAATCTATTACTGATGGCACTCTGGCGAAATTCTTGAAGAGTATGTTGCTCTAGCTGTTTTGCGACACTTTAATAAATGCTATTTTGTATGCTTAAAATGATCGAGTTTGTGTATACATACGTTTCTACATAAAATATTTTCTGCAAACTCATGTTCCAATATTTTGGGAGCAGAACCTGGTGATGTTGTACAAGTTGATGAGCCAATTGCTCAAGTTGAAACTGATAAGGTACTTATTATGGTGCAATATGTATTTTGATGTTGTAATAGTGTAAAGTTGCAGTGGTGTGACTAGGACTAAATATTTTCTCATTCTTTAATTGTGTATTCACAATTAGGTGACCATTGATGTTGCTAGTCCTGAAGCTGGAGTTATCCAGAAGGTATAATATCATTACCACTGAGCTTTGTGTTCATTGCAAGGTCATTAAAATGTTTTCCTGCCTCACTTTGGCACTCAGATAGGTTATGAAAAATTGTAATGTTGATTTCTATTGAATTGTTGATAGTTTGTAGCCAAGGAAGGTGATACGGTGGAACCAGGAACCAAGATTGCTGTCATTTCGAAGTCTGGTGAGGGTGTCACACATCCTGCTCCATCAGAGGAGAAGAAACCTGATAAGGAAACTCCTCAGCCGTCACCTCCTACAGAAAAAAAGAATGTGGGCAACCAAAGGTCTAAAGCAGAAACTGCTGCTGTCAAGGAGAAGCCTAAAGTACCGTCCCCACCACCTCCCAAAGCCTCAGCCACAGAACCTCAGCTTCCTCCTAAGGAAAGGGAAAGACGAGTAAGTCTCATTTCTTTCCCCTTGTACCAAACTATGAGGTTCTTTGATATGGTTAATTTAAATAAATAAAAAACTTTACACTGTTAATGATTAAGGGGATGTGATCTTATAACATAGAAGTCTTGTTTGTGTTGCTTTAATAGTTTTAGAGCTTATCATGTTGCAGGTTCCTATGACGAGGCTTAGAAAACGGGTTGCAACCCGTTTGAAAGACTCTCAGAATACATTTGCAATGTTGACCACATTTAATGAAGTTGACATGTAAGTTTAAATTCGTATTTCTTTTGGATAATTAATGACTTTATTAAAAAAAAAAAAAAAGGGGAGAAAACAGAAAACTAAAAATACAACAAGGGGCCCGAAGGCATCAATCCGAGATATCCGGCCTTACACTAGATCTAACCACATTAGGCAAACCCAACCCCAGTTAGCAATTTTGTCAGCTAGAACATTTTGGGACCTTGGGACATGGGAAAGAGAGATATTCAATAAAACAACAAAGTCCCAAACCTCATGAAACAAGTTTACATATTGCCATGAGCCTTGAGAGGTACCCAAGCCCCATCCCACAATCACCTTGGAGTCACCCTCAACAATCCCACTCTCAAGCCCAATCTTTTTAATCTCATGGAGACCCATAAGCAACCCCATAACGTCAACCTTTGTGGAATCACAAGTACCAATAGGACCGGCAATATTATGGGTCACGAGTCCATGATGATCTCAAATAACACAACCAAAACTGTTGGCCCTGGCCCCGGATTTCCAATAGAGGATCCATCAAAATTGAGCTTGAAGGAGCCAGAAGGGGGAGGTTGTTATTCCACTAAAATACTATGCCCCCATGTGGAGTTAAGAGAAATACAAGTCACCCAGTCCCTAACAAAGCTGGACAAAGATAAGCCTTGAAATTCCTTAGAGACAGAGTCAAGATATAATCTCCCATATTATAGAATCAATGACCTCATTTCAACTTTTGCTCCTCCCCTAAAAAATTCTAAAATTTATTTCTTTCTATATGCCCCACAAAACTGCATGAATTAGGCATAACCAAAAACACATGTCTTGATCGCCCAATCCCTAAGAATTTCATTGAGAGAAGAGATTTGTGATGTCCCTCAGCATAACCCAATAACGATTAATGTTAGCTAAGAAATAATCCTATATTGCCTTTGCGAAACTATAATGAAGGAACTAATGACTCACAAATTCCCTATCTCTTCTACAAAGTAAACACCAATTTGGGGAAATATACATGTAAGGCTTTCACTTTTGCAACATATTCATGGTATTGATCCGGTTGAAAGCCGTTGTCCAAGAGAAGGCTTTGACCCGAGGAGGAACTAGAGGATTACAAACCTTTTTAACAAGAAAGGAATTTAAAAGATGACTAGAATGAGATAAAGACAAAAAAGGGACTTCAAGGTGAATTAACCCGAGGACTTCATAACCCAAATCCTTTGGTCAAGAAAGGACTAAGAAATGAACACATTATTGAGGAGAAACATGAGATCACCTAGCATATCCACTTCGCAATTACAAAGCTCACATGGAAATTGAATATTGCTAGAGAGACCGGAAGAGGAGCTAGAGAGAACCTTTGAAACCTTGTCCTTTTTATTAATTGAGATCCAAAACAGTCTGGAAAAGGATGAGGAAAGGCATTGATCCCCCCACCAAAGATCCCTCCAAAATTAAATAGAGGTGTCATTACCTATAGAGTAGCAGACATGAGGGGAAAATTAAGGGAACAAGATGATAATATTTTTCCAGATCAAAGATGTAAAATGGTTAATTAGAAGATTCGCATCCCATCTATTGGAATGATAGCCATACTTGCTTAGAATTTCATAAGATGCCTCTTTCAGTGGAAAACCTCCAAAGCCATTTAATCAATAACGTCATGTTCATTTCCTTCAAACACCCAATGTCCAGTCCCCCCCCCCCCAACATGTTTTGGTCTACAAACCTCTTCCCACTTTACAAAATGATCTTTCTTACCCATATCACCTTCCCAAAGAAAATCTTATTAACACTTTTCCAACTTCTACACTACATTGGATGGCATTTTGAACAAGGACATGTAGTACATAGGGACATTGGCCATTGCTTCTTTAATCAATGTAATCATTGCCCCTTAATGAAATATATGATATCTTCCAATAGGCAAGCTTCTTTTGCATCCTTTCCACCACCGTATCCGAAAGAGAAACTGATTTTGGGTTGCCTCCTAACAGCAAGCCAAAATACTTTAGGAGCCAAGAATCCACTTTGCATTTCAATACATGAGCATGACGACACAATCCCCCTCAACCCCAATGCCCACCATACTTAGATTTGGAGAAGTTAACTTTAGGCCCAAATGGTTTCAAATGTTTGGAGAATATACTTCAAATATAAGACCTGATCTTCCGAATCTTTGATAAAGCATCTCACCTGGATCCCATCAATGAGGGAAAGGAAGAGGGCGTTAGACATTAGAGCAATAAAAGCATCGGCCACTAGAGTAAATAAGAACGGAAACAGGAATCGCCTTGCCTTAGACCATGAGAGGACCCAAAGAAGCCTTTTGAGGCTTTATTAAGCATGATAGAGAAATGCAGATGATCCAGGCACCCCATAATTCAACTAATCTATTTGTTTCCAAAACCTTTTTTCTCTAGCACCTATCGTAAAAAATCTCAATCCATCCTATCATAGGCCTTCTCCAAATCAATCTGACACAGAATTCCCGACTTTTTCACCTTCTTTAACCCATCAACGCATTCATTTGCTATAAGGATGTCATCAATGATCTGTCTCCCTTTCACACAAAACACCTTGAGAAGAAGACGACCTTATCCATTACATTTTGAAACCGTAGAGAAAGAATTTAGCAATTATTTTATAAAGGCTATTAAGCAAACTTATCAGCCTGAAGTCTGATAGCACAAAGCCCCTTCCTTTTTAGGGATGAGAACAAGAAATGTAGCATTGACCCCCATATTAATGTCACCTATCTAAAAAAACTCCTTAAATACCTTTAAGAGATCTTTTTTAATGAAGTCACAACATTCTTGATAAAAAAAGCATGGTAAATCCATCTAGAGATTTATCCTTTGTCATACTAAAATAGCCTCTTTTATTTTCCCCTTGGAGAAATCCATTTCCAAGGACTCAACATTAGTTGCATCTAAAGAATCAGTAAGAAGGTCTATTATTGGGCCACCCCCCCCCCCTTTCTTCCCTTGAATAAAGCTTGGAGAAAAACCAAATAGCTTTCTTCTTGATAAGGTCCGTGTCTTCCAACAACTCTCCTTCAATATTCAACTTAGAGATCATGTTCTTCCTATTTTTTCCGTTAGCTACCTTGTAGAAGAATTTGGTGTTCCCATCTCCTTCTTTAATCCATTTACACATTGTCTTTTGACTCTAATGGATATCTTCACTTCGAAGAATAACCTCCATATTTTTTTTGGAGAGGTAAAAGGCAAACTTTATTGAAAGGAAAGCAAAAAAAGAAGGAAAACATCACCAAGCCGGTGAAGCAACAAGCAGAAAAAGAAACAAAGAGAAAGAAAACAAAGCCACCAACCCAAAACCTTACAAGATCTCACCCCAAATAAATTCTCAATCCCTCTCCTCAAAATCTGACCTAATGGAGAGTCAATCAAATAAAGACCTATAAATAGAAAGGGACAACTCCACCTGATTCTTTTGCTTGCCATCAAAGATCCGAGCGTTGGGAGGTCTCTTCTCCACTAAATTCATAGGAAGCCTCCCATCCTCTCCTAACTTGTGATCTAGCTCTTGAATCTTGCCCCAAATCTCTTTCTTCTTCTCATTCAATCTC
>JAOXJP010097822.1:0-14483 GCA_025762735.1 Platanus orientalis | reverse complement strand
ATGACTCCAAACAAAATGTTTCCTTTAAAGTTTTCAACTCAAGATTGCTTCAACAATATTATCAAAGATAATTCATGACTATAACATCTTTGTTACGGTCACTTGAGTTTCAAGACTCTAGCTCTAATGAGAAAGAAGAATATCGTCAAAGACATGCCCAACATCAACCTTTAAAATAAAGTTTGTGAAGGATGTGCACTTGAAAAACATCATAGGGATTCATTTCTCGTTGGAAAAGCTTGGAGAACATCAAAACCACTTGAGCTCATACATTCGGATCTATGCGGGCCCATGCATACGACTTCGATTGGAGGTAATCGTAATTTTCTTACCTTCATTGATGATTACAATAGAAATACATGGATTTATTTTCTTGAAGAAAAATCAAAAGTTTTTGGATGTTTCAAAGTTTTCAAGGTTTTGGTTGAGAAACACAGTGGTTTCATGGTGAACTTTGCGTTCCAATCAAAGTGGTGAACATATGTCTCATGAGTTTGAAATTTTTTGAAAAGAAAATGGCATCTGGCATCAATTTATTACTTGGTATACTCCTCAACAAAATAGAGTTACTGAAAGGAAGAATAGAACAATCATGGAATTGGCTAGAAACATGTTGAAAGCCAAGGCAATGCCTAATGTATTTTGGGCGAAAGCCGTAGCATGTGCCATCTATTTTTGAATTGTGCTTTTTCCAAAAGTGTGCAAGAAGTGACTCCTCAAGAATCTTGGAGTGGTCATAAACCATGTGTTGGACACTTGAGAATTTTTAGGAGTATTGTATATTCTCATATACCAGATGAAAGAAGAAGTAAGTTGGATGACAAATCCAAAAAATGCACCTTTGTTGGGTATAGTGAAAGTTCAAAAGCATACAAATTGTATAATCCCATTACTATGAAAATAATTATTAGTAGGGATGTAAAATTCAATGAAGAAGAATCTTGGGATTGAGATGTACATGAAAAAAGACAAAAATCAGTTTGTGTGGATATGGAAGAAAACAATGGTGTTCAAAATGATGACATTGAAGGAAATGAAGAGGATAATACTCCATTTTCATCTCCATTTTCTTCTCTATCTTCATCTTCATCAACTTCAAGCAATTCCGGTTCTCCTCCTAAGAAGACAAAAAATATAAGAGAAATTTATGATGCTTCAAGAAGGGTCTTGGATGAAGATTTGATCAACTTTGCCCTGTTTGCCGATGCCGATCTAATTAGCTTTGAAGAAGCATCTCAAGAAGTGAAGTGAAAACAAACAATGAATCCAGAAATTGATTCAATTAAAAGAAACAAGACTTGGAAACTTGTGGAGCTTCCAAATGGGAAAGAAACAATGGGAGTAAAATGGGTATACAAGACAAAACTCAATTCAAAAAGAGAGGTTGACAAGTATTGTAAGTGTGGGCCTCAGTTTTTGTACGATGGGTAGGCCTCTTAATCAGGGGCCTACTCATCATGGGTCAAACCCACGATGACTTAGAGTCGCCACCAGTCTTTTTTTTTTATGTGACTGGGCATCGTTTATTTTTTATAGAGATTTTGAGATTAATTGACTCCAATTTGACTGGCCTGCCCAGGTTCTAGGGTAAGTGGTTCGATCATGAACGGAGGAAGGGGTTAGGCACCCCGGTTCACCCGTTTACACGGTTACCTAATTAGATCGGTTCAAACCTAGGGTTTACTTGGTTTGGTTCTTATTTGTTCCGATTTCCAAATTCTCATATGGGATGAGAACCAACCAGCCCTGACACTGCAAGATCCAGATTGGGCATCTGGTTCAGATCCAGGTTCAAGACACTAGTTATGTCCAGGTTTGACCCTACTGGGTTGTTTGTGCCATATATGCCTTGTTTGAACTCTGAATTGGGTAATTCCAATTGTATTTGAAAGCTAGCACATAAATATTTCTTATGGCATAAGTCTCAACTCATTTGGAGTTATGTACATGGGTTTTCCATAGAGAACCAGTCTGTTTCAACATTGGTGTAGTGTTTGAACCATATCTTGTTTGTTTTAGACCAGAATCACTTGATTCCAGTCTTGTTTGAAAGATAACTTATATATATTTCTAAGAGAGAAAAATCAGTTAATTTTGGATCTTGAGTGTCCTGGGTAGAAATTTTTATGGGGCACTGGGACCGAAATTTGAGTCTCGTGGTTCTTTCGTCGAGAGCCCGGGTGAGCGCATCCTCGAGTGGGACATCCTCGGGACCCTCTGGGACAAGCTTCCTAGGGCCAGGCAAATGGGCAGGCTATTAGGGTTTGGTCTTAAGTCGGGGTATGATCCTCCCCATCAGTTGTCCCCCTATTCTCGGGTCGAGTTAGCAAGACACAGGAATATAAATCGCTTCTGACCGTTATCTTTCACCCTAGTGCGGGCAGCACGTCCCCTTAGTTACCGAGATAGCCTCTGGGGATGAGGGCTCATGATTACCTCGCATTTAATGAGTGTAGGTAATTGAGGGGGTGTGCTTGATAATATAGCCACTTCTGGTGAGGCTGGGGTTGATTTGCAAGGGTTCTTTGCTTCATATTTCCTTAAGCCGAGGGTCGCTTATATTGAAGATTAGGAGCTCTTTGTAACTTGAGGCTGAAGGTCACGCCATCCTCGTGGCTAGGGGTCATCCTCGTGACTTGAGGGTTAGTCATTTAACCCCAGGCTAGTCTTGTAGCTTGAGAGGCCGAAGGCCATGCCATCCTCGTGGCTAGGGGTCATCCTCGTGACCTGAGGGTTAATCATTTAACCCTGGGCTAGTCTTGTAGCCTGAGAGGCCGAAGGCCATGCCATCCTCATGGCTAGGGGTCATCCTCGTGACCTGAGGGTTAGTCGTTTAACTCCGGGCTAGTCTTGTAGCCTGAGAGGCCAAAGGTCGTGCCATCCTCGTGGCTAGGGATCATCATCGTGACCTGAGGGTTAGTCATTTAACCCCGGGCTAGTCTTGTAGCTTAAGAGGCCGAAGGCTGTGCTATCCTCGTGGCTAGGGGTCATCCTTGTTACTTAGGCTAGTCTTATAGCTTGAGAGGCTGAAGGCCGTGCCATCCTCGTGGCTAGGAGTCATCCTCGTGACCTGGGCTAGTCTTGTAGCTTGAGAGGCCGAAGGCTGTACCATCTTCGTGGCTAGGGGTCATCCTCGTGACCTGGGCTAGTCTTGTAACTTGAGAGGTCGAAGGTCATGCCATCCTCATGGCGAGGGGGCATCCTCGTAACTGTTATCAACCTTTTCTAAGCACTAGGTCTCCAACAGTGAACCTCCTTACCTTCACCCAAGAGTTGTAGTATTTAGCCATTTTTTGCTTGTAGACGACTACTCGTAGCGCAGCCTCATCCCTTTTCTCCTCTAACAAGTTAAGGTTGTTCCTGAGTTCCTTCTCGTTCATTTTTGGGTTAAAGTTTTCCGTTCGGTGTGTAGCCATCCCGATCTCCACCGGTACTATCGCCTCAATTCCAAAGAACAATGAGAAAGGTGTCTCCCCCATAGGAATTCTTGCAGTGGTGCGTATGCCCACTAGACACTCGGGACTTCCTCTGGCCACAAGCCTTTTGACCTTTAGAGCCTTTTCTTTATTATATTCAGGAGGGATCTGTTAGTGACTTCTACTTGGCCATTGGCTTGGCGGTGAGCTGGCGAGGAGAAATAATTTCTTATACCAAGTTCTGCGCAGAATTCTCGATATCGGGCGTTATAGAATTGCTTCCCATTGTCGGTAATGATGACCCGAGGAATGGACTTCTATGTAAAGTCCTGGATGTTTCTCTCGATAACCCTTGCCAAGGCCTCAACCTCCACCCACTTAGTAAAGTAATCGATAGCTACCACCAAGAATCTCATCTGCTTCTTTCCCCTAGGAAGCGGCCCAACTATGTCGATCCCCCACTACGCGAAGGGCCACGTGCCTACTATAGGTGTCAACTCTTCTGCTAGTTTTTGGGGATGCTAGAAAACTGTTGGCACTTGTCACACCTTTAGGTGACGAGGGCAGCATCTTTCTGCATGGAGGGCCAATAGTATCTAGCCCTGATTGCTTTGTAGGCCATAAATTTGCCCCCCGAGTGATTCCCACATATTCCTTCGTGGATCTCTCGGAGTGTGTAGTTGGCTTCTTCCTCGGACAGGCATTTGAGTAGAGGGAGCGTAAAACTTCTTTTATAAAGGACATCATCAAGTAACAGATATTGATTAGCCCGCATCCTTGTTTTCTTGGCTTCTTCCTTCTTGAGGGGTGACCTTTGGCCCGGGCTCGACGTCCTAGTCATGGGTACACTCGGCAATGAAGTCGGCGACAGCTTGGCCCTTAACCACCCCTCGAGGGTGGTACTCGATGTCGAATTCACTTAATTCTATCAACCACTTTATTAGTCTTCTCGAAGTCTGGAGCTTATGCAGTATCGTCCTGAGTGGTTGGTCTATTAGGACCCGGATGGTGTGGGCTTGGAAATAGGGTCTCAATCGCCGAGCAGTGATGACCAAAGTCAAGGTAATTTTTTCTGCCCTCGGGTATCTTTCCTCCGCTCCCTGGAAGGCTCAACTTGTGTAATGCACGGGCACCTGTGCCCCGTCCTCTTCCCTTAACAAAACTAAACTTAACATTATTTCTGACACCAATAGGTACATGTAGAGCACTTCTTGTTTCGGCTAATTGATTGTTGGCATGTGGTTGAGGTGGTTTTTGAGCTCGATAAAGGCCTTATCGCACTCTTCATCCTAGTGGAAGGCCCTCCTTAGTAGGCAGAAGAAGGGCGAGCACCTGTCAATAGTATGATAAATGAATCTGTTAAGAGCTGTAACCCTGCTGGCCAAGCGTTGTACTTCCTTTATGCTTTTGGGTGCTTGCATATTGAGGATCACCTTTACTTTTTTGAGATTGGCCTCTATTCCCCAATGGGACAACATGAACCCAAGAAATTTCCCGACTGAGACCCCAAAAGCACACTTGTCGGGATTGAGCTTCATGTTATTCCTCCTCAAGGTCTGGAATGTCTCATTTAAGTCCGAGAGGTGTTGTTCAGTTTGGAGGCTCTTTACCAGCATGTCGGCTACATACACCTCAACATTCCTTCTGATATGTCCCTTAAACATCTCGTTGACTAGTCTCTGGTAGGTAGCTCCGACGTTCTTCAATCCAAAGGGCATCACTCAATAACAGTAGAGCCCCCGATCAGTGATGAAGGCGGTCTTTTCTTGGTTAGGCTCGTACATTTTGATATAGTTATACCCTGAGAAGGCATCCATGAAGCTGAGGGTTTGGTGACCTGTTGTTGAGTCCACCAACATGTCGATCCTCGGGAGCAGGAAGCTGTCCTTTAGGCATGCTTTGTTCAAGTCGGTGAAGTTAACACATATTCACCACTTTCGTTCGACTTTCGTACCATCACCACATTAGCTAGCTAGTCGGGATAGTAAACTTTTCTCATGAAACCGGCCGCCAATAACTTTTCCACCTCTTTCGTGACCGCCTGATTGCACTCTAGGGAAAAGTTTCTCTTCTTCTATTTGATAGGACTCGATGTCAGGTCGACATTCAACTTATGTATGGCTACCCTGGGGTCTATCCCCGGCATGTCCTCATGTGTCCAAGCGAACACATCCCAGTTCTCGACAAGGAAGTTCTATAGCTGGACCTTCAATTCTCTTGGCATGTCTGATCCAACCCGGGTGGTTTCATCAAGCGTGTCAGGGTTGAGGACAATGTCTACCAGCTTTCCTCCTAACTCTGTCAATACCCGAGCCTTCTCATCTTGGACGTTCAGGCTATCGATGGACATATTTTCTCTATTACCTGGTCCTCCTTTAAGTGATGCCATGTAGCATTCCCTGATAGCCACTTGATCCCCTTTAACTTCCCCGACTCCCTTATCTGTCAGAAAATGCATCAACAAATGATACGTTGATGTGACCACATTTAACTGGTTCAGCGCAGGCTTTCCGAGTATTGCATTGTAGGTTGACAGGTAGTCGACCACCAGGAAATCTATTACTTTAGTTGCCTGACGTTCTCCTTTGCCTGTTGTGACAGGCAAGCTAATTGTTCCCAACGGGAGCAGCCGATCGCCTGTGAATCCCACCAACGGTGTCTGGACAGGCTTGAGCTTGTCCCGCCAAATTCCCATTTGCTCAAAGGCAGGGAGATAAAGAATATTTGTTGAGCTGCCATTGTCGATGAGGATGCGGTGCGTGAGATGGTTTGAAATGACCAATGTTACCACCAACGGATCATCGTGTGGTTGGCTCACCACTCGGGCATTCTCCGCCAAGAAGGTGATGGGTAGGCACTCTAATTTGAGCTGCTTCGCTAGTCTCTTTATCATCGCGAGATGTAGATTCCTTTCTGCATGGATTTGCCTCACGTACGACTTCCTGGCTAAGCTAGACTCTCCTCTTCCTGCGAAGCCCTCAAACATCGCCCGTATCTCCCCAATGGGCCCTTCGGGTCTTCTTTCTTCTCGGGTTAGGGGGTCTCTACGAGTATTCTCACGTCTAATCTGTTGCGGCCCTATGACAAACCTTTGCAATCGACCTCTTTAGATTAGAGCTTCAATATGTTCCTTCAGGTCAAAACAGTAGGTGTCGCGGCCGTGGTCCCGGTGGAAACAACAGTACTTGTTGCGACTCCTTTTCTCCAGTGGAGCACAGATTCTTTCGGGCCACCTGACACTAGGGTCGTCCCGTATGTGAACAAATACCTACTCCACAGGTGCATTGAGGGGGTGTAGTTCAGAAACTTACTCTGGGGAAGTTAACTCGCGATCTGATTCCTTGGCTGCCGCCTCCTCTTGCCCGGGGACCTCTATCTTCCCCGGACGCCTGCTACTGCTCCCACTTTCTCTCATCGTGCTGCAGGTTAGGCCTGGCATCTTATTCTCGCCTGGCGTTGAGAGCATCCTCGACATTCATGTACCGCTACACCTTCACCATGAGGTCGGTTATTCTGGTCTGAGGGTTCTTGGAAAGGGAGAATAGGAACTTGGAGGGTATTAATCCCGCTATCAGGGCTGCCACCACTATCTTTTTGTCTGCATCATCGACTTACATAGTCTCTTTGTTAAACCAGGACACGTAATCTCGTAACGATTCTCCCTTATTTTGTTTGATGTTTAGGAGATGAGTTGCCGGCTTACAGTGCCTCTGGCTGCCAATAAAATGGCCAATAAATTATCGGCTTAACTCGGTGAAGTTAGATACGCTTACAAGCTTTAGCTGGCTAAACCATACCCTAGCGGGTCCCTTAATCGTGGTTGGGAACACTTGGCACATTACCTTGTTTGACGCCGCCTGGAGGCTCATGTGCGTTTTGTAAGCTTCCAAGTGGTCCAAAGTATCCCTGCCACTGTCAAACATCTCCATCTGCGGTGGTTTAAACTTATCGGGGAGGGGATGGGTCATTACCTCTGCGGTGTAGGGATGATCCATCCTCTGGATGAGTTCGTCGATGGTGGCTGGGGCTTTGCCTCTCAGTGCCTCCCTCATTGTCACCATTTCCTTCCTTACTTCCTCCATTCTTTCCTCCCAGATGCCTGGTACATGAACCTTTGCTTCGTGGTGAGACATGCCTAAAAAATGGGAGTTCGGAATGCTAATGGCCTCGTCCTCCCCCCGTGGTCGCAACTTTCGACTTAAGGTACGTGGGACCCTCGTCATGCCGCTTCGTCGCTGTTGGGAGTTTCTTGCCGGCCCCGCAGCTCTTGTATGATTTCCCGATTCTGTTCCATCAGCAACAGCACGTTAGCCGTCAACCCCTGAAGCCTTCATTCAAGCGCTTCCACCCTAGGGGTTCCCGGATGCACTCCACCGAGTACTGAAGTTTCTGCCTCTTCAGCTCCAGCATCTGGGTCGTGTTGAGCCGCCATTAACCTGGTCTCCACCATGTGGACCTTTTAACTGCCGGAAGCACAACGCTTCCCATAGATGGCGCCAACTAATAGTGTGTCGAAAAACGGGTCTTCCTTTACACCAACCAGATGGTCCACAATCGACCCCAATCTTCTATAAGGCGGGCTCTACACACACAAGACTAGGCAAAGGTCAGGAGACTAGTGCCAACGGGGGGCCGACTTTAGTCCTCCGACAGTCAAGTCAGAAAGAGCAGGGGGGAAGTTAAATGGAAAAATCTCTTACAAGGATTTTTGAAATCCCATACCTAGTAAACAAAGCAATACCCGTATTTATAGGCTCGGGCTGGGGGCGTATCAAGGTGAATCTCGTCAGTCGCTTTTCCTTCTACGTTCTTGCATGGCACTGTTGCCCACGTTCTTGGTCGCGTCCCTCCTGTCTTCTGTCATTTTTATCATTTTCTTCAGATTTGGCAGGCCTGTTGACAGATTTGTTGCGGAGGTCATGCGATTCACAAAACGGTTTTCAGGTGCAGTTTATCCTTTAAGGCATATAGTCAGAGTCTCGGGTGGTATTAATGTTTCAACGAAAAAGGATAGCCTGATTCTGGGAGTCGAGGGTTTTAGGCCCCCCGGGATCAAATGGCCTTCTGGATCTTGGGTGTCCTGGATAACGATTTTTATGGGGCAATGAGACTTGAATTTGAGTCTCGTGGTTCTTTCGTCAAGAGCTCAGGTGAGCACATCCCCGAGTGGGACATCCTCGGGACCCTCTAAGACAAGCTACCTAGGACCAGGCAAATGGACAGACTATCGGGGCTTGGTCTTAAGTCGGGGTATGATCCTCTCTATCAATCTTTAAATCATCTTCCAAGATAATATTTTCAATCCCCAATACTTGTGTAGAGGAGGCCAAACTTTGCAGGCTTGCAGCAAGACACTCTACCAAGAGAGGTGAAGATAACACATCAAAAACAACCTTAACAAAAATCAGATTTCTAGAAGAATTTCTCAAAATGATCCCAAGACCAGCTCTTCCAAAGACTCGTAGAGGTAAAATACCATACCCAGTTGCCCTGATTTTTTTTTTTTTTTTTTTTTGGTACTTATTATTTTTTGATGCATATTGCCTTGATTTAGAGTGCCAATAGTAACATTTATAACATCTCAGCGAAATAAGATCATTATTCAGATTGCTATAAGTGCTCTGGGACCAATAAAGGTCAAGGCCCCTCAGCTGCAATGTAAGGCGTTCATTAACGATTTTCACTAAATAATAATACCAAAAACAAAGATTCAAATTTAAGAGGAATAAGTGCCTTCAAAGGAACCATTACCGTTTACTTGCTAACCCTCCCATAGTCAATACTTCACTTTTCCTTGTATTATGGCTTGACGTGATACGCTTAAAGAGATTGATTACCAATGAGAGCGATGGAATTTGCAGTTTCTGAACCAAAGAAGCATGTGGACCAACTTCCCAAAAAATAAAAACCGGTATAAACTGTGGACGTTGGAACAATATTGGATTTTATCATCTACTTTGTTCAAGGAGAATCAACCAGTGCTGAAGGCAAAAACTATATCGGTCAGATGATCAGACAGTCCAGTTCGACTATTCCGGGTGGTTTTGGGTGAAGCAGAGGCAGGCAAGAACTCCCTTGATCTGTAACAAAGCAAATATTATGAGTTTTGATAGTGTAAGAGTAGAAATGCCAAGAACTTTTTGTCTTTTTTTTTTTTTGAATAATAATTTATTAAAAGAAAATGGACAACAATAGGGGTCACAAAAACAAGAAAATACAAAGAAACAAGATATGCACTAAGCATTATCGAATATAAGAGAACCAATCCCGTTAATGAAAAGCCCTTCAAAAAAGACACCCAGGAAACAACCCCAAAGGTAGTTGAGTTAATTGCATAAGAGATCTTAAAGTGGCTTCAAATATTCTTTGATTGCGCTCTTTCCGTATACCCCAATATATACCATGAAGAATGGCATATTTGGCTTCTTCACAACCACGATGGCTGTTTACCAAAATTAAATTAATAAACCACTCTTTCTGGCTTGAATTTGATTGATGTTGATATGATATGAAGTTCTACTCTCTTATCTCCAATTTCATTCTCTGTTTAACCATGAATATTATGACTTAGTAAATGAAATTCAAAATTGTGTCTCACCAACTCACATGAGACAATGAATTTGGAACCAAATATGAAATCATCAGAAGCCCTTCCTTAACCTTACCCTCACATAAGATTTTAAAGTACAAGCAAACATTACCTTAACTAATAATCAAAAGTTATAACTAAGTTTGCATTCAATTAATCCCTGCAAAATCATCAAAATGTTCAAAAAAAGAAGTATCTTTGTTATAGTGCCTCACTGTTGGAAGCATTGAACATGATGGTTTACTCGGTTCAACAAGATTACATACATCCACAGACAGCACAAGTGAACAGGATCTTTCCCTTCACTACTGATGTTTCCATTCAAGCCAACCCCCAGAATACTTGAAGTAAATAACCCCTAACCTGAAAAAAATAAAGATAACTGCCCATATATAATCCCCTTAAACTACTTAAATAAGACTCGTTTCCAAAAAATAATTCCAAAACGAAACCAATCCCTAGTACAACACCCATCTACCACTTACAAAATGAAAAGCTACACATTCGAAGTAAGAAAGATCCCGGACATAACAACGTTGAGGGGCCTTGACCTTTATTGGTCAAGTCTACACTACCGGTCCACCTTTATTGTTAAGTGCACCAGGTATTGAATCAAAACTATGGATGGAGCACATAACAACGTTCACCCAACTCAGTCCACAAAGGGAATCACTTCACTGGCTTGCAAATCAGGAACTGGCATCTATAAGCTTTCACAAAGAAAGCACAACCAGCCCAGGTTTGCTTTCTAGGATTATTAACAAGAATGCAGGGCTTCAAACCCATCTCCTCCTAAACAACTTCACATTGCTTAATCAACCCTCTATACGAATTAAATGCAAGAAACAGATAAAACCAACTACTTCAACAGATATTAGATTAAAATTAGGGGGAAATAAAAGGGGAAATTTAATAAACAAGTAGTTTCATTCATTAATTGAAGGATAAGGGCTAACAACGTAGTAGAAGAGACAGATTAAAATGTTTCAAATTCATGATGTCTCTTACACGACAACCAAAAAAAAGGTGGAAAAAAAAAAAAAAAACGAAAAGAAATCCTGTATTACATACAAGGAGAGAAAGAAGGGTTAATATGGTTTTTAAGCAATCAAGCTTTCTTGGGGGATTTAATGGCCTTGGAGGGAGATTTGGGCTCTTTGGCAGCCTTCTCGGACTTCTTAGGCAAGAGAACAGGGTTGATGTTGGGAAGGACTCCTCCATGGGCAATCGTCACACCAGAGAGAAGCTTTCCCAGCTCCTCGTCGTTCCTCACCGCCAAAAGAACGTGCCTTGGGATGATTCTGTTCTTCTTGTTGTCCCGAGCTGCATTCCCCGCCAATTCCAAAACCTATAACCAGCAAAGACCCACATCACACTCAACATCAAATCCCAGCAAAAAACAGAAGGTAGGACTAATTCTTATTAAAAACAAAAAATTAGATCGCCTCAGCTTCGATTAAGAAGGGAGGTTTACGTGAAGGGTGTTCAAAAAATATCATTTAAGAAACTGCTGACTGCACAAAGATTAAGTTTTAATTTCTCTTTTAGGAACAAAACTTCTTCCTCTGTCCAAATTTTTTCTTTCAAATGACCAGCGCTTCTTCTGTTCAAAATAATCAAAAAAAAAAAAAAAAAAAAAAAATGGAAGCCAAGAAAAGATAATGGAAAAAGAAAATGAACTCTTTTTTCTCCTGAAAAAACGAGTGAACACTACTTTTTCTCCATAACTTCATCAAAGCTTCTCCTAATTCGTAATTTCCTCGAGAAAATGTAATAATACAGAACCATATCATGAAGTAAATAAAATTTTAAAACCCAAAAAAAGGGGTAACAACTAGCAGATTCAAGACAAATTCCATCCGAAATCTCTAATTTCGCAAGGAAACCAATTTGCAGAAAGGCAGAAAAGAGAAGATCTGAAGAAACCAATGAAGAGAGGGTACCTCAGCTGCGAGATATTCAAGAACAGCAGCCATATAAACCGGAGCACCAGTTCCAACACGCTGTGAGTATCGGCCTTTCTTCAAGTAACGGCCTATCCTTCCTACCGGGAACTGCAGACCAGCCTTCACGGACCGCGAGACGGGTTTCTTCTTCGGTCCACCTCCCTTCCTTCCTCCAGCACCCTTCTTCACCTTTCCGGTCGCCTCCATCACTCAAGTTTTTCGCCGGAAGAAAAATAAAAACGCTGGTACCACTCGCCGGAAAAGGGAATACCTCTTGGCTCGTAAAATGACAAAATATAATCTCGCAGAAGCTACCGATTCAGATGCTCGGGTCGACGTCACTTTTATAGTCTTGTTTCTGGGACTGAGCGATTTTGGCCATTGGATCCTTAACTTAATTGATGGTTTGGATCACTCCTGTTACGATCCGCGTGGTGGTGAACGAACCAATGGGGACACGAGGTTTATATTATTATTGGAAAATAAGGATTGTAGGATGGGATAAGCTTCAATTGGGTCCTACTGGCCTTTTTTTTTTTTGGGTTAATTATAGAAACCCCCTATGTACTATCTGAAAATACAAATAACCCCTTTTATTGGCACTGTTGAGCTCAAAAAACCCAGGACTTTAATCTTTTTCTAAAACCCAATTTTACCCTTATGACATATTAATACATGGTATGGGACAAAATGCCCTTAAGACATATGACTATCTCCCCTCTATCTATTCACATCAAAATATTCAAGATTAGCAGTTCGGAAATAACTAATGAAATATAATTTATGATCATCAACCGTTCAAGTTATCACGGTTTGGTCAATAACCATTGAGTCATCATTGTTTGATTAACAGCCATCAAAGCCATCACTGTTTGATCATGATCATCCAAGTCATTACTATTTGATCAACAACCATCCAACTCCTCATAGCTTCTTGATTAATCACCATCCATGGGATGAATCCAAGCTTTCAGGGTTTCATTAATGACTAATAAAACCATTAACGTTTGATCAATGACCATCCAAATCATTGTCATTTAACCATAACAATCTTCCATCACCACTTGTTCAACAACTATTAAGCGATCACTGTTTGATTAATGATCATACAAGCCATTATCATTTGATCATGACCATTCAAACCATTGTCATTTAATCATAACAATCTCCCGTCACCGCTTGTTCAACAACCAATAAACTGTCACCCCTTGATTAACGATCATTCAAGTCATCATCGCTTGATCAATGATCATTCAAATCATTATCATTTGATCATGACCATCCAAATTATCATCGTTTATTCATGACCATTAAACCATCATTGCTTGATCAACAATCATAAAGCCATCATCGCTTGAACAACAATCATCCAAGTCTATCACCTCTTGATCCATGACCAATCAAACCATCAGTGCTTGATCAATGACCATCATAACCATTATTGTTTTGTTATGATCATCAAGTCATCACCATGTGATTTACGATCATCTAAACCGACACCGCTTGATCAACCACCATCATTTGATCATGACCATCAAGTCATCCTTGCTTAATCAATGACTATTAAACCTTCATTGTTTGATCAACAACCATTGAACCCATCACTACTCGATTAATGACCATCCATGGGTTCAAGGCTTGATCAACCACCATTCAAGATTTTAAGTTTAGAAAAGGGGGAAAAAATTGATGATTTTTATGATTTAGGGGAATTATCATGACACCTAACTTTTTTCTCAATGGCTTACAAATTTTTAATAAATCGACCTCTGTATTCAGCCTAAATCGATTCATTAATGGTTAAAACCCCAAACCTTGAAGGGTTTTGGTGGATTTGATTATGGATTTTTAGAAAAGACTGAAAACATGAAGATAAAGGATAAAGATGGATAGTGTTCAAAGGAATTTTTCTCAATGGCTTACAAATGGGAAGGAGCGGTCATTCGGGGGGTGGTTAAGCTATTAGCATAGTGTTTCTATTGTGGAAGATTGTAAGTCTGAATCGGAGAAGACAGGGGTTGTTTTGGTGGATAATGATTACGTTAGAGCAAATGGTTTTGGGTATTGCATAAAATTAATTTTTATTTTAAATTTTGCTTCATTTTAAATATGGGTAAATTGATAAATTGGCACTCACACAAGGAAACTAACCAAAATATTTTCTGACATGGGGTAATTGTATTGTTAGAAAGTACACCCGGGCGGGCGCGGGGGGGGGGCGCTCAGATACTGTATTGTTTGATGGTTTTCTGTAATTAACCCTTTGTAAATTAAAAGCACATATTTCATCAAGCAAAATTTAAAGGGTTAATTACAAGACTCTACTCATGTAGTTTCTAACAGTAAACAATCTCTTCTGTCATCTATCTGCAATACCAAAGAAACCCTCTCAAAATGATTATGATACAATTCACCAAAAAAGAAAAAAGAAAGAATTTGCTTCAAAAGTTAATGTGGGCTGGGATTGTATACGGAAATTTGCTTTCCCTGATGTATTAGGATGGCATCAGGGGGCTGAATATCAGTACCTAA
>JAOXJP010097811.1:0-14484 GCA_025762735.1 Platanus orientalis | reverse complement strand
TACCATAAGGTTGCATAAAGGATATGAATCCATATAAGCCAAGGGGGTGGGGGTCATACACTTATTGTCTGCGGCCCAACTTCCCTGTGAGATGGTGTACTCTGTACCTAGTATAGAGGATATGGTCCTGTGAACCACCCTGTTTGCACGGTGATAAACATGGACCAACACAAAATTATCCTATGAGGATTTTCTATGCCGATGCTAACCTCCGTTGAGGTCAAGGGGTGGCCACATCGGTCTGAAATCTTCTGTGACTTCTCCCTCTATGATGCATAAGGGCCCAGGCAAAAAGGGGGAATCAATTCACTTTTGTAATTGTCACTTCACCCCCTAAAAAGTGAATTGATTCCCCCCTTTATCTCGGCTCCCAAGCGTCGCAAAGGGGGCGGCGCAAAGGATAGGCCATCAGCATCAGAAGTGATTTACACACGCCCCCAACGTTTCCGCCGGCAGATTAAAGGAGGATAAGGTTGGGGAATAAAATCCAACCCGAAAATGATCCAAACTGTTTTTTTTATTGAATAAAATTATCCAAACTGTTTAAAAAGAAAGAACAGTTATTTATAAGATTTATTAATTTACAATCACAAGAGTTGCAACCGTTCTTGGGGACAAGATACCATTCACTACGTGTTTCGTCTTTTGAACGTACGCGTGTCCATCTTCAGGTCCTATATAGTGCGGGCTTATCAGAATATACGGAAAGAAGCCATTATTGATGTGGATTGCTGGAAAAGGTGAATAGTTTCCAAGACCAACCGGATCTGAAACAAGGTGACGGACTGACGGTTGGAAGAAGATATGGAAAATTATTAGGTGAGAAGACCGCTTGAGTTGAGTGCGTCACTGACAGCCACCGCCACTCCCTTTGGCCTATATGCTAGGAAACATATGCTAATGCTCCACTGCCCTATTAACCTGACACGTGTGAGAATGTTCTCCTTGCCAATCCACCAATGTGGAATTTTATTTTATGTCAATTAGGTATTAATCCTCATATTAGAAATGAGTTAAAAAAAGCCTATCACTCTTTCCTTTTTTTTTTTTTTTTCCCCCCCAAAATAAAAGTTCTGTCCAGCATTGGTTGTCCAGTACACTAGGGACACCGTATGGAATAAAATGGGTAAGGGTTATATTAAATTTCAAATTCCCACCTATTTTATTCCATACGACATCCCCTGTGTTTTGGGCAGCATCTTGGTCACCAAATCTTGGACTGGACATTTCCTCCCTTTTTTTTTTTGGTAACTTATCTCTCACTTGTTTTGATTTTTTTTTTTTTTTTTTGGAATAAATACTAGTTATAAAGTTTTTTCTTTTAATTCTTTCTTTTGGTAATGAATTACTCATTAATTACTGGGCAACATTTTAATACAACCTAGACTAACCTGATTGGTTGACCATTTAAAAATAAATAAATTTTGAGATAACATGATAATGTTGTTATAGATCAATTATCAATATTTATAAAATTGAACTAGATTGCTGAGTGAGCCAGTCGTGACTGATCATTTTTGTTCGATAGCTCTTACCCAACTTTATACTAAGACTAGAATATCCAATTATTTTTTTAAAACTAACCAAAATATCGAATGGTTATGGAGTTAAATAAAAAGATTAATGGTAAGTTTTGAACAAATCACAATTCAGCACATGTAGAGAGAGGCAAATCAATCCATTGACTTGATTGTCAGTTTATCAATCTTATCTCAAAAAGAAATTTTAGATTCTCCTAATTTCTCCACCAATCTTGTCGAACTTATTAGCAAAGATGCTCATTATGTAATCGCATATGCATGTAACCTCTATTTTTCTATTTAATCCAAAAATATATATATATATATATATCTGGGGATGATTGTTGTGGGGTTATCTTAATGGATGATTTTTTAAGCCCGTAGGATTCTCTCAAAAATGTTGAAGTTCATATATCGTTTAGAATATTTCAATGGTTGACATGTGACAAAATAATAAACAAAATTAAAAATGTACAGTTCAGTTTGTTGATTTTTGGATATGTGTTAACCATCAAAATCTTTTGAATTTTAACTGAACTTTAAACATCTGGAGACAATCTCATGTCTTTTTAAAGTCATCCTTTGGCTTTTGCGAATAGTTTGCATTTTTTTAATTAATTAATTGATTAATTTATTTTGGTTCAAAGACCTTCTTATGATAATATGTTAAAATGAAATATACATTTTTCTTTTGCTAATTTACTTTGGTTTAGTCCAAAGTTTCCTAATTCCATGGTTTGCTTGGTTCAATTAACAATACATGGTACATAATTCATAACTTATAAGACAACTTGGGTTTGGATATGTTTATGTATAAGTGTGTTTTTGGCTCTCTTTATAGCTCATTCGCATTTTCAGTTTACATACATTGTTTTATTATTGATTAAGCTAGTGAGTCGTTTTCTTTAACATTAATGTTCCGATGGTTGTAGTGTAGATATTTTCTTTTATAATATATGTATTATTAGGGAATCAAACTTTAATAAAGCGATAAATTTAGCAAGACACTTATCCCTCATCGAACAGCGTGTCATGCATTGATTGGTACTGGCGTGATATCTCTTTAGTGAGACTGGAGATGACTCAAACCCTCTAACGTGGATACCCTTATAAGAGCTAGCAGCTACCGTGTCTTAGTCCGCACATATCAATTATCAAACGTGCGTAAGACTCATCATTGAATGGGTTCCATCTAAGAGATGTCTTATCTAAAAAAATCGGCATGAATTGCAATTGCTTATCCTTTTGTATTAATTTGAAACGTGGTTGGTTTTGATCCTTTGTATATATGACACGTGGCGGTTGAGAAGATACTCCATATCACTTTAAGATGACGATACTCTCCTTAGTCATTGCACCACAAAGCTTAAAAAGTTGAAAAATGGATTGCTTGGGTTGATTGGTTTGGATCATTCACGTGTTGAAGATTGGATGGCTATACGCATCACATCACTACTTACCACCTTTTTTTTTTTTTGGAAGCAATTGCCTGTGAAGGAGGGCAAATATTTGTCATCTTGTGGAGTTCAACGTTCCCTGTCCTTTTCAAAATTTTGATATTTTGGGGAGAAGAGGAGAAAAATATGTGTATTAGAGAAGATGACAAATTCAACGTCACTTTCTCCGATCTTAAAAGAAGAAACCCAATTACATACTTGGCTTCTGAAGCAAATTCCCTTTCAACCCTTATTAAAAACATAATTTGTTTTTCTTCTTCTTCTTCTTCTTCGATGCCATCTTTAAAGGGAGGATGATTTCCTTCATTTGGTTTGTGAATTCCTGGGAATAATTAAAAAGGATTTGGTTGTAAATGGTCGGTGGGTGAGTTGAATGGATGGCAAGATCTCACTAATTCAATATCGACAATTGCAGGAGTTAAATGGGTTGTCGTAGGTGGCGATGGAGAGGATGTAGTTGGTCAGTACTAAAAGCCAAATAAGTTTGAACACGTGACAGAAACGCGAAGGGAACAAACAGGGATAAAGGTAGAAATGCTTGAAAAAGTCTTGGCAATTCCAAACAAATTGGTATTCTCATGTGGTCTGTGTTGGGCCCGAGCATGAGCAAAGCTATTTTTTTTCAACAGTATTGTGGGTTGGATGATTGCATTTTCTTAGAGAAAATAATGACCCATATGTTGTATTTTGAAGAGATTCAAAATATGGAGATAGAACCATGTCACTTTGAATGCTTGAACTTTTATTTGACCGTTCAAGATGTTTGTAACGATAAAAAAAATTGTGAAATTAAAGATTCGTTCATAGGGTTTCGTGCATAGATGTAAGATGCATCTACAAACATCTGTTTATGATTTTTCATAACTAAAGGATGTCTAAATATCTGTAGACACATCTCCAAAGTGGTTTTACAAAATCTATAAATATAGCACAAGGTTTCCATGTTTAACATACTTGAAAATCTCTCTCTCTCTCTCTCTCTCTCTACAAGTCATTTTGGTGTTATTCTACAATCGAAATTAAGAGTTCTGAAGTTGTTTTGAATCGGCTTTAAAACGCATTCATTGCTATTTGTTGGAGAATTTTTCAGACTATATAAATTAGAGAAGCCTGTGTTGTTGAATCTTGGGGCAGTTGTCTACTATACCATGTTGCACCAATTAGAGAGAGACGAATATCGTTTAGGTTAGTGTCTTTGGATACGCCTCGACACTAAACCTGTAAATTCAAAAGTTTATTCTGAATTATTTAATTTCTCTGCAATATATTAATATGATTCTCTACAATAATATTATGTTATTTTACTCTTTTGATATTATTCTATCATTTTTTCATTTTATTTCAGAATTTTAGTGTAAAATTAATTTCTTGCAATTGTTCAATAACACCATCTTGCAAGAGAATGAGCAATAAAATTTGTGTTGGGAAGGCATCTCGAATTCAACCAAGATGTAACCCAGGTTTGTGATTCAGAGAAAAATCCAATTATCCGTTTATAGGTATTTTCGACTTGATTCATGACATGACCTAACCCGCACGGAGAATAGGATGGGTTATATGGGATTTCTTGAGACCTGTAACATTGCATTTCTTGTAATCTCTTGTTTTATGTTCATAGTAACATTCTCTCACTATTTTTGCTAGTGGATGTAGGCTTTAAGTTGAACTACCTAAATCATCTGTGTGTTTTATGTGATTGTTGTTTTCACTATTTTCTTTCTTTTATTTTTCTTGCATACAAACTCCAAATCTAAAGTTTCCGTACAACAATATGTGTCTTTTTAGTGGTAGAGAAAATTTGGTATAGAGAAGGATCTTCTAAGCACTTGTTCTTCAAAAAAAAAAAAAAAAACAATATTGTAGGTTATGCAGAGATGTAAGACTTAAAAGAGATGATAACAAATAAGGCATATATTGCAATCAATAAATGCTATATCTCCAACTTCGATTGTAGTGTGGGGCCATCATTATTTGCAAACTATTGATGTAGGTGTTCACATAATCTCCAGTCTGATGCACAATTACCACATCAGTCTTTGCTGACACGACCAGGAACAACTCTAATATCATTTGTGACCGATCGTGTAATGTAAGTAGCCATCAACAACACAAACAATATATTGTAATGCAGAGATGTATAACTCAGTTGTGTGACCCAAATGACCAGATTTTGATTTTTCTACTTGTATTTTTTAACCCGACTCGCTTGGTGATTAAGGTTTTGTGTGGATTATATAGGAGTAGTTTGAGAATAGAGCCGTTGCACTATAACTCGTTATTCATTCATAGTAAAAGTATTCTCACTATTTTTAGTAGTGGATGTAGACTCTAAGCCGAACCTCATAAATCGTTTGTATTCTTTATGGTTTGTTGTTATTGCTATTTTCTTTCTTTTACTTTGTAAGTACCACATCTAAGGGTGTTGTACAACACAATAATCTCAATACAAAGAAGAAATAAATAAAAGAAGAGCTAATTTATATGATTTGACAAAATTGTCTATGTATATAGAAAAAAGAATGAGAAAACAACAAGGGATTACAAGACCTTTTATCAATTTTATATTTAAATACCTAAAAATCATTGGATTACTCAATTCCTTTTATATAACTCTTTAACATATTTTTTGTTAGGCCCTAAATCCCTGGATACACAGTGGGTTCTATGATGCGATAGATCATCTTCATTTGCATTCCTCTCAACATACAGGTTGGTGAGGGAAGTAATCTATCCAGAATTTCTAACAAAATTTGACAGCATAATGGTTGCAAAGTTGATCATGGGAAATTAATATTAACCCCATTTATTTAATCTTGTGGGTTCCTAAAAGTCAATAGATTGGTATAACACTATCAATAATCATCCACATCTATCATTTCATATGTTCACCTGACAACAACCATCCATCCATTAACATTCATCATTCATCCACATCTACGTAAATAAATAAATGATTAATAATTGTTTAATAAATCTAAAAGCAATAAATTTAATTGAAAAAGTTTTCAAAATAATAAACTCCAAGTGGTTCAATACAAAACCGCCTATCAAGTAAATTACTTTATGACTATTGAAAAAAACTCATAATTAATTTTTCCAAATACCTGACATTTGAATCTCGTGCTATGCTGAAAATCCAATTCACTTGTTTGGGTCTCTAGCTAAGATTCTTTGCTAGGTTTGTAATTTTTTGAGTCAACTTCACAAGCCAAGTAAAAAGAATCGAATTTTCACAATTAAGATTAAGGGTAAACAACATAAGAATCTCAATCAAACATATTCATCATTCTTTATATAACATAATGGCAAAGAAACACAAATAGCAATCAATGTGCATCATCAACAAGATATATCAAGTGATGTTTAAAATCATATGCAATGGATGTAAACCAAACTTGACACCCAAAGTGTAATGTAGAAGAACTCAATGTGCTCCTCATATAAATATTAGCATATAAGTTTCCATGTATCTAATAGAAATCTATAGTCTCAGTTGTATAATATTAGCCCAAAATCTGACAATGTGTCAAGTGCCATCAGTGAAGACAATTTAGAGAATAATTCAAATCCAAGTCTCATGCACCAGCACCACATGGAGGCAATAAAATATCATACTGTTCTTTGAACCCGCTAAACACTATCCTTGTTTAGAATAATTGTGTGAGCAACTTCGCACTAATTGAATTCAGGGACCCCTTCTGTGCCACTACACAAGATTACATAGTTGTAATAGCCTGAAACTGGCTGAGTGATTTCCACTAAGAGTCACGTATGTGGCTTTAGGATCGCCATGCCTAGGGGTTCTATCTGTGTCTCAATACACATAAACATGCTAATAATAGGTACATCTATTTGACTATTGCTCCAATTGAATCCAGCCAACGAGGAGGCTCTAGATCTCCAATATTTGGGGGTTCCCTCCATGTTCCAGTACTTGGGATAACTCATCATGGTGCATTAACCTACTAATATCGAGTCATAATAAGAGAGATATGTTTTTCAATGTCATAATGTCTTATCCAATGAAAACCAAGCCACACCATGTTCCATATAATGTAGTACCAATCATTGTGGAAGATCCTGCATTGTCTATTAGTAATAAAGCATGCGATGCAATCTCCTTGGATGCTCATGAAATATGGCGTTACACATAATTACATGCATTATAATACGTCATCTCAATGAAAGCAACTAAATGCAACTCATTTTATGCTATAAGTATGTCATCATTAATAAAATTTCATAACATAAAATCTAGCAACAAGAGCATTATTTGTCTAAAGTTGTAAACCCAAGAATTTGGGACTACGATTCACTTCATTAAAAACAATCTATATCTAAGATAGTGGGCAATAGTTCAACACCAATTCCACTAATTTAGATAAGGAAATTATGAATAGAATTAAACATTATTAATCATAATGAAGATTTGAAACTTTTCCAAACATATCAAACAATCATATATCTCATAGTTACTTTAGGATTTTCTAGGACAACAATTTCTTTATTTATCCCAAGTGACTATATGGTTTACATAAAATGTCTCGGCATTTTTCTTTGGGTAATAAAGTATTGAATAACAACAATAATTTCAAAATATTTCCAGGAATTTAAAACTTAGGTAATTAACACTTTATATGTTAGTATTCTATGAGAATAAATCATAGAACATAAAATAACACAACAAAAATTATTTTCTAAATATATTTCAAGTAGAGAAATATAAGTTTAATTCAACCAAATTTATATAATTATTACTTTATAACATAACTATGTTTAGAAGTCTAAGATACATCAATTTATATTTTTACTTCTTCAACGGCCTAATAATAGCATGCCGAAATTTCACAATATCTTCAATAACAATTTTTTTTTCTTCCATAAAACATAAATCATCAAGTCCTAACAGAAAATTTCATATATAAAACATGAAGAATCATACCCTAATCTTGCCAAATTTCCATTTAGAAGTAAACAAGGCATCTTCCTCAACCAAAAAAAAAAAAATTACATCTAAACCTTATTAATGGACCTAATAGTTCAGAATACCCTAATTACAAAAAAAAAAAAAAAAAAAAAGAAAAGAAGCTAAAATAACAAGAGAATATCCTATACAGGATTCAAACCCATTATCTCATGGATTTCATCAAGAAAAACACCAAATATGTATAAAATAAATGGTTTTTAAGTAAAAATCACAAAACCCCTAAACTTAAAAGGGGGAAAACAATTCCACTTGCCCATATACTGCGCTCTCTCTCTCTCTCACTCTCTTTCTCTCTCCTTCCTTTTTTGTATTTCTTCTTCCTTTCTCCTCTTCTTTCTCTTTTCCTCCCATTGTTGGTTGCTTTGCAACAAGGAAAAAGAGATTTCAACGTATTTCAGAAGCTCACAACTTGGTTGGGGTGGTTTCAATCAATGAGGGATGATAATCTCCCTTTTCATCTCTTGCATTTATCATTTTTCTGGTTTCTATTTTTTTAGAGACTTTCCATTATCGATGGGTTTTTGTCTCTTGTAGGGTTGGGGATGGGTTAAGTCGACTTCTTCCCACTTTGTTTCTTTCTCTCTTTTTTTCTATATTTTTTTTCAAAATTACCCTTGACTAGGTTAGGGTATTGCATCTTCCCCCCAGGGTTTGATGCATCTCCTTAACAAACACCTAAAGTCCTCCCGCATGTTTGGGGGGGGGGGGGACACAATGTTGAAAAGTGAAAATCAATTTTCCAAAAAGTGTAAATCACTTTTTCGACGTGATGGGTCCCCCTTCCATGCGGGAGGACTTTAGGTGCTTGTTAAGGGGAAGCACCAAATCCACACCATACATTTTTATCACAAAAGAATCTTAAATATTGAAACTTCCCAATCAATTTTTAATATATGCCTTCCTTTATATAAGAATCCAAAATGGTTATTGAATTTTTATAAATGTTCTCCTCCAAAGAAAGCCCTACATATTTATACACAAGTAAAGGGATTGATTTCTAAATAAAGGCAACTTTTAATTAAGAGTTCAAATATTCTCATATGTAGGAGTCTTGAACCTCCTGTGAAGATCTTTGCAAGGATTATAGGTTTGGCTAAGATACATTAAATTGAATCATCTCTAATAATTGTAGTAGCCCGTGAGCAATCTTAACTAGGTAGTCATTTTGGAGAAGAGAAAGGAAAAGCTTCTGATATTTTTCTTAAGATGGAGAGATTCCAAGGACTCTAAGTAAAATTGATTAACAGTTATGCTTGTTTTCAGCATAACCATATTTGGCCTTCCAAATTTTCTATTTTAAGATAAGATCAGATAAGGCAGATCTAGTGGGCATAACTATAGTCTAACACACCCTAAAGTTTGAGGTCTCTACATTTTGTATTTATTTTTTGAATAGTGGCAATTCTTTTAAGAAACAAAAACACCAAGGGTCCATTTGGATATATATATATATATGTATATATATACACATAATTGGAATTCAAAACTCTTATTTTCACCGTTTAGATTCACAAATATTCAAAAATCTCTGTCAACCCCATTTTGTTCGCTCCTTACCTGATGGGTGGCCTTGAGATTCTATGGTCCATTACCAAGGACTCCCAAGTCCTATGAGTTTGGATCACGGCAATAGACCCAAGTCCTATGAGTTGGGAACCAAAGCTTTGCATTCACCATGCCTAGGCTTCTATATGGCCTTTAGTTCCCCGATAATCGTTGCGAAGACATTATGTTCACTCTTATCGGGATTTTAATGCAATTTATCCACTATGAAGATTACTTGATGAGATAAACTAGTTATATTTTTTTAAGTCTTTCCATAAGTTAACATGAACTTGATTTTCCACTCAGGAGAATTTTGGTCAATTTATAAAATAATATAGAGAATTTTTGCACTTTTTGTGTGTCAAAAACTCCTCATAGTTGCTTAAGGGAGGAGGGCATGTTAGTCATTTGAATAAACCTGAAGCATAGCTAACATGAGCTAGATTTTCTACTCAAAGGGATTTTGATCAATTACTAGAATAACAAAGGGCATTTTGGGTCCTGTGTGCTAAAAAAACTCACAATTGCTTAAGGGAGGAGGATATTTTAATCATTTAAATAGACCTAAAGTATAGCTAGCATGAGCTAGATTTTCCACTCAAGGGCATTTTTGTCGGTTACTAAAATAATAGAGGGCATTTTGGGTACCTTATGTGCTAAAAAAACTCCTCACAATTGCTTAAGGGAGGAGGGAATTTCAGTCATTGAGTAGACCTGAAGCATAGCTAACATGAGCTAGATTTTCCATTTAGGGGCATTTTGGTCAATTAATAAAATAGCAAAGGACATGTTGAATATTTTATGTGTTAAAAAACTCTTCATAGTTGCTTGTAGAAGGAGGACATTTTAGTCATTTGAATAGACTTGAAGCGTTGGTGAGAGTATTTTGGCCAGGTTGTTATTACAATTCCATTGATTTTGGGCTTCAATTCCGCATTCTAATTCTATGGGGATTTGACCTGAATCCATTTATGTAATTTAAAATTAATCACAAACAGTGGAAATGGATTTGGGTACTTCAATCCCATTTCCACCCTTCCAATTCCCTAAATCCAAACGCACCACAAAAACAATAAATAATGCTTACCTTGTTATTTATTTAATTAATTCAGAATGCTACTTGTTCTCCTTGCATCAAAGAAAGAAGCTACAACTTATGATACTTATTTTCCACTCTATGTTGTTTTGAAATAATCCAATACCCACACATGGCAATTAAAGTGGAACAATCCACTACTTGAAAATTATTTACTAGTTATGGACTTAAGAAACCTTTCATTATCCAAAAGAGAAAAAGAAAAAGAAAGAAAAGAGATAAAAAAAATGACTTCGAAGTTACGTTCCTAGTGATTACATATTCCCCCTAAAGCATATGATTCTGCAATACATTCCTGGCTTCAAAGAATTTGTTCCGTGTGATGCATTTTGGTTTGGAACTTGTCCAGCGGACTGACTGTACCGACCATGATTAAAATTAAGAACCAAGTTAATTTTGTGTACCTCTTTAGACTGGGCTTAGAGAATTTTCATGAGAATTGTACAAACTGCAATAGGGGGCTGACACATCAGCATCGAAAAGTGATTTACACTTTTTGGGGGGCACTGATCAGTTTTCAGCGCTGATGTGTCCACACCCTGGTGCGGTTTGCACAGTTCTCACAAAATTAGTTTGCACCTAATTTTCTTCTCTTTAGACTTCATGGGATGTCAGGGTTTTAGGAGACACTAGAGTTAATATATTTAATGTTTTTCAGCACTCCTAAAAAGGACAGTCCTAGATAATGAATGTGAGGGAGCTATCGTGTGAGTTTATAGAACGCAAATACATAATGATATGGGGTGGGAAACAAAGAATGGTGTTCTAAAGAGGAAATCGGTAAGGGCTGGTTTTGTTTAACAGCATTTTCAGCTTACCAGTTGAGTGTTGTTTCAGCAGGGGAAACTCTCTTTGAAGTGCCATCAGGGTTTTTTCCCGCAGGGGTTTTTATTTTCCAAGAGTGCTTGGTGTTCTGTTGGGAAAGTTCAAAGTCTTCTAGGGCTGGAAAATGTTCATTATAGGAAGATGAGCTAGGGGAAAACATGTAACAATTAAGGGGAGTTGGAGCGGGTACAATTGGTCCTGGAGGGATGGCTTGGTGGAGGCAAGACAAGGCTTTTTGGTAGTATAGGGATAATATGGTGGGAGGTGGTGTAGGGGAGTTTGATGGTGGGGGATGGCCCTAATTATCTGGGGGTAAAGCTGGGGGTGGGTTTTTGTAGGTGTGGGTTTTGGGATAGAGGACATAGTAATCAAATTTTCCTGATGGTTCTCCCAAAAGACCAACCTCTGGATCTCCTGCTTCATATATGTCTTGCAGTTTTTGTTGTGGTATCTTTCTCTTCTTTGGCTTGGAGAGATATTTTTCTTTCATACTCAAGATCTTGCTCAACTTGGTATGAATCAGCATTGCAGTCTTCACATGTGCAATCACAATCTTGATGGTGAGACAGTGGTTCCATGCCAAGTTCTTCTAAGGAAAGAATTTCTGACGAGAAGGGGTTTGAAGTGGCTGTCTCTTGGTGTTGGAAGCTTGTTTCTACAGATCCGTTTGCCTGTCACGTGTAGACAGACTCTGTTGTTGTAATAGCCTTATTTCTGCCATGGAAGTTTTCATATTGGGTAGTCCATTTTGCTGGAAGAAGAGCTTTAAGATCCTCTGTAGATAGTTGCCTTGGAACATAAGTGCAGGTGGGTACAAAGGCTGCATCTATTTTTAAAAACAGAGCATCTTGATTTTGTACAAAATCAGGGACTGGTATGTCAAACGAATGGTTTTGTACTCTGTAGGCAATTTGATAATGTAGTGTAGCAACAACTGCTGTGGCAACCTGGGGGGTTCCAGAGATTTGAACCTGGACTTTGAGACAGTCTAGGGCATGAGGATCTTGAAGAGAAATGTTGTAATTGGGGACCAGTGTGATGAACACAATGCCAACATTAAGAGTGGAAGTGATAGTACCCAAAGTAGCATGAGGGTATAAACGGAATCTGGTATCTAAAACTGGAAGGTTTGATACTACTGGCAGGCCTTTTCTGGCATGAAAGGTAAGAGCAAGTTTGATGGCTCCAATATGAACGTGTGTATATCCTTCTCTGGTCCACTAGGGAAGAAGATCTGTTGGAAGATCTATGGGCAGGAATTGCTCTTTTTCATCTGCAAGTATGGGATGTGCTGAGAAATTTGAGGCTTGTACATATTCTTTGACGGCACTTGAGTGATCTGCTCCAATGAGTTTTTTAATCTTCTTTTTGAAAGATAATTGAGGCTTGCAATAAACAATATAGGGGTTGATTATTGGAAATTGAGAAGGAGGGACTTTGGAATCTGCAAGGAGGTACTCTATCTCGTAAAGATAGTTGAGCTTGGAGGCTGCAGTGGTCTTGAACGATGGGGGTCATGCTAGAGAAGGAAAAGAAGAGAACGAGGATGATGGTTTTGGAAGATCAATAAATAGAAAATCTTGCTTTTCTTAATCTTGCCTCAGGACAATGCTGGTGGTTATCATGATCTCATGAATGAGGTTTTGAGGTTACAGATTTATTCTCATGATGCTGTATGTCTCTAATACCACAACATAGGCTTTGAGAGAAATATCCTAGCTAAGAATAAGGATCTTAAGGGATCAGGAGGTCGGTACCTTGAAGAGTTTCCAACAGAAAGGGTTCTCTGTCATAACGTCTTTCCCACAAGAGGGATACCTTATCAGAGGACTAGAGTCTCTGTTGTTGTTCCAGTAGGTCAGCGATCAGTCTGAACTAATAAACTCGGCGGTTTCTAGGTCTGGTTTAGTTTTCTTGTGTTCCATTGTAATCCCTTTTCTGATGTAGAAGATCCGACAGAGCGACAACTACAGAGCATACTGATCATGACCGGAATAGGGCATACTGGTCTAAACTATCTCTGAAACAATACTATAGGAGATCATTCTAACCAACAACATTGCCAAGAGATGGGATCAGAAAGCAAGACAGGGAGTACTTAGCCAAACATTAGGATCTGATATAGCAACAGAGCTTGTCTATACACGACATACAGACGGAACTGTTGAAACAAGCTTCCAACATCAAGAGACAGCCACTTCAAACCCCTTTTCATCAGAAATACTTTCCCTTAAAGAGCTTGGCACGACACCATTGTCTCGCCACCAAGATTGTAACTGCACATGTGAAGACTGCAATGCTGATTCATACCAAGTTGAGCTAGATCTTGAGTATGAAAAGGAAGTATATTTCCAAGGCAAAGAAGAAAAAAACACCATAACAAAAGCTCCAAGACAGATATGAAGCAGGAGATCTGGAGGTTGGTCTTTTGGGAGAACCATCAGGCAAATTTTACTACTATGTCCTCTATCCCAAAACCAGCACCCACAAAACCTCACCTCCAGCCTTACCCCCTGATAATTGGGGACATTTACCTCCTCCAACATCCCCACCAGTGTTATCCCCTTATTATCAAAAGGCCTTGTCTAGCCACTATCAAGCCTCGCCCTTGGGACCAGTTGTCCCTGTTCCAAGTCTAGCCCCTGTTGACTACTGCTTGTTCTCTCCCAGCTCTTCTTCCTACAATGACCACTTTCCAGCCCTGGAAGACTTTGACACATACACACACACACACACACACACACACACACACACACACACACACACACATATATATATATATATATGGCACTTGCTTGTTAATTTAATAAAATCCGCTGAGTATAGCAAAGAGTGCTTAGACTCATTAGGAATAAGAATCGTATCATTGGCAAAAATACGATGATTAATAGGTTTTACATCCATTTGGAACTTCAAACATGCCACTAGACCCATCTTCTTGTTTCTTCCATGGAAGTTTGCTAAAAACTTCTTTTGGTATGATGAAATTTTAAGGGATTGGCAGATCTTTTGATTCAAACCCTTGCTACCTTTCAGAAAAGTTATTCCACTTTC
>JAOXJP010097800.1:0-14484 GCA_025762735.1 Platanus orientalis | reverse complement strand
TATTTTCTCTTATTTTAGAAAATCTCATAAACCTCTCCCATTCTAAAATGTTTCTATCTTAATTGTTTCTAAAAATACTCCCTAATTTCTCTCAATATAAATCAAAGAGATAATTATCAATTAATTGTTACATTTCTCTCATAAACCCCAAATCTTAAATGATCTCATAATTATCACTCTTCATATTTCAAAACTCATTCATTATTTCGAAACGTCTCATTGTTATTAAATTATCTCATTTAAAACTATCTCTTTATACATCTATATCCCATTTTCTTCAACCAATCCTATAGCATATTCCTGAATTGGGTTTGTTTTATTGGTTTTCTGCAGATATCAAACATTCTGAAGTGATTGATATAGAGATCTTTGAACTTTTGTTTTGATTTTGACATATTTTTTCTCTATTTCTTTCCTATTATAATTTTAAATTTCATGTTTGTTTTGAAGCGATTTTTAACATTTAGTCAGTGTGTTTTCTTTGATCTTGAGATTAATTAGATTACTTGCCCAACCAAAAAAAAAAAGATTAATGGGATCAATTACTTTGTTTGTATGTTATCCAGTGATTTAAATATCTTTGGTAAAATTCTAATATATTTAGAGAATTTTTTGGTTGTTTAATATTCTTTTCAGGTTTTATCCTCTAGAATAATCTTTGGTTAAGTTTATAATAGTGAGTTTGGTGATGCATTTGGTGGGGGGTTTGTAGTGTACACAAAGTCCTCTATTTTTAGAGATTGAGAATGGATTCTCACCCTCATTCAATTGTATTATATGATACAATTGCTTTGGATCTTCACAAAGTTCCAGTAATGGTGTCCATGGTGTCTTTTGAGAGCCCTAAATAAGTTGAGTTTGGACATGACTAGGATGGATTTTATTGTTACCTCAAAGATTCATAAATGAAAGAAACATGATTATCTATGGCTAGATGATATGGATCCCAATGTGAAATGTAAAGTCCTTAGTCATCTCTTATATTTCAAGCTTTTAAAAGAGAAGCCAAAACCAATCACTTTGGATTTTGATAGACCACTTATGGATATGGAGCAAAAGATCATTGATATAAGCCCATTATTTGTTAATCATGCCAATTTCCATACCAATGTAACATTGCTTTAGTGTAATAATTGAAGATTTTGCAGAAGAACACAACAAATTTTATAAATCATTTAATTTTTCCATTATCACTTAGCCCTTTTACTCTCATTGTTCAATTAAAATCTTATGTTGGATTGTTTTAGAGTATTTCTTGATAAATATAGTTTCTCAATTTGATGTTTAATAAGTAGTCTAAGTTTACTCAATGAAAGATGGGATGGATTAGATAGAGTTTGATTTTACAAATATTATTTTTATCTCTAATGGTTAAATTTGCACTAAGATGCATATAAAACATTGTCACATTTTATGAGATGTAGACTATTTATTTTACCTTCAATATATATATATATATATATATATATATATATATATATATATATATACATAGGATGGTGGGACTGTTTATCTGTTATTTTTTACTCATTTCCGTTCCAATTCAATGAATTAATATATCATATATGTGCGACTATCAAAACATATGTATAAGAGATACATTAAATATTGTTTAGGTTGAAGCCTTCAAGGTCAAGGAATCTATAAATCCAATGTGCAATGTGGCTCAGACACTACAGTGACCAAATTTATAAATTCTCATAGGTATGTTTAGTTTTTAGTTTTAATTTTTGTCACAATATCATTTGTTTTCTTATAATTTTTTATAAGCTTTTCATTATCTATATTTTATTTTTATTTAACATTTTCTTAACATGTATGCACTTTTTCGTAATCCTTCCTCTTTCTTGCCCAATCCATTTCTTTCTTCTTCTTTTTTCATATACTTATTATTGTATATATCTATATTAACATTTTTTTACAAACTTTCTATATAAATTTATATATTCAACTTGTTAATTAATCATTTTTTTCATAATTTTTAATTCTATTTTTTCTTCTAATTTTAAATTTAAATTATTATATTTTATATTTTCACGTGCTTGCACGGGTTCACTTGCTAGTAAAGAAAATATTATGGAGGACCCACATATCACACTTAGAAAAAAATTAAAAAAGGAAAAATTCAAGATAGTAGAAGATCAATATAAAATTTCAAATAATCTAAAAACTTAAAATCACTCAATCACACAGTAAGCAATAGAAAATGTGAACCATTATACTAAAGCTTCGAAAGAAAGAAAAGAAAATAAATGAAAAATGGAGAACTCAAAATAATGAAAGATCAAGATAAAATTTCAAATAATCTATAAAATTAAATTACTTAATCACCTATACGATCATACATATTCCTATAAAATTTCATTTGATTTTTTTCTTTCTTTGAGAGGTATTTCAAAACCCACTTTGGAAAAAAAAGTAGCTTTCATTTTGTTGAGTAATTAGATGTTAAATCTTCATATGAATAGACCACATATATTCTCTCGTGTTGGTAATGTTCCAAAATATGGTGCACTATTTTTTATTTTCATGATGGTTTCTGCAATAACAACTACAATAGAAGCCTAACCAATTCTGCAATGAAAGGAAAAAGCTTAACACTAACCCTTTCACTGTTCCAAAAAATTAAAATCTCAAAAAAACACTATGCATAGAGTGAAAAACCAAACAACATAATCAATTTTTAAAATAAAATTTCAGTTGCAAAACTCAATCAAATTGTCTCCTTTGTAATAGTCACGAACCCCATCTCCACCTGTCTTGTTAGTATAACCTTGGCATTGCCTATAGCCTCATCCCTTCACCTTGCTATATAACTACAAAATACAGTAGATGCTTCTGTGGCTAATTGTTGCGTGTTTGTTTTCATGACTTCATTTTTGTTGTTATTTGTCTAATTGACCGAATGACCTCAATTTTATAATGTAAATCTAATAGATGGATGAAAGATTATGAGAATAATGTACAACTAATTCATACATAAGTGTACAAGTGAGCTGACTCTCGCTTTTTTTCCATTAAAAAATTTACAATTCCAGTCAAAAGTGCATATAGAGAGAGCCCCGTGCAAAGAGAAAATCATCAGAAAATAAAAATTTTAACATTCTACAATAATAGGAAAAATAAAGTAAAAAAAGATGACAAAAAATTAAAAAGAGAATAATAGAAGGGGGGAAAACTGCATAACGCCTTCACTTTCACTCTTATCCACAATTGCATCCGACATCCATTCCACCATACCTCTCATCCATGGGCGCTCATGTACTCATCCTTAACTCAAAAGTCAAACATGACTAACAAAGAGCTAGCTAACTAACAGAAGACAAGAAAAATAGATTGAATTATAAAATTAAAAAAAATGTTGCAGAATTGAAAAGAGTCATCAAAATTCGAGATTATAGAACTTTTAGGGAGGGAAAAAAGAGAGAGAGGAAGCTAATGAAATAAAGAGATGATGGAGGAGAAAGAAAAAGAAAGAAACACTAGAAGAAAGAGAAAGTCGTGGACACATGTGCATGTGATCTAGAAAAATAAGGGGGTGAGAGAAATATGGATAGGAGAAAGGAAAATGGTAAGAGTTAAAAAAGATTACAACTTCAAGATTCAATGTTTGATTAGGTATTCTTTAAAAAAATGATTTATCAGGAAAGTTAGTAATAACTACATTAAAGGAGGGGGCATTACGAAGATATAGGAATGAGAAATAATAGTAAACAAAGAAAAGATGGGGTTTTAGAAAGGGATATGAAAGATAAATAATAGGTAACAAATAAAAGAAAGGGGCTTTTACTAAAAATAAAATAAATAAATAAAAGAAAGGGTCATATACAATAGCAAAATCTAAGAGAAATAAATAAGAAAAAACACTAAGAACATTTAAAGAAATTGTTTAATTAGGAATTAAATAGGAGAGAGAATACACGTGTAGGAGAAGCATGTGTAAGAAAGCAATGAGGACTACTCGTGTGGTTGAAGCATGTCTAAGAAGACAATGAGAGCCTCTAGATCATCATGAGTTGCTTTAATATAGATATATAGATTTCACAGCTCATCCACCTTTAGCCTTCCTAAATGTCTCACAATCTTCTTTTAAATTATTCCTAATTTTTCTCTCCTTGTTTCTCTATATACAAGACAATTTCACCTTTTTGTAGAAAAAAACTTCTCCTCTTCATCTTCTTTTTCTGTTTAAAAACTCTATTTCATCTTCTTTAAAGTTGTCTCATACTTTTTTTTATAGAGAAAACGTCTCTTCTAATCCTCTCTCTATCTTCTTTCTTCCCTAAAAATCTACTTTTTATTCCCCTTTTTTTCCTCTTCTATTTCCTCTTCTTCTTATCTTGAATTATTATTTTTCCTATTGAATTTTGGGTTCTATCGTCTTTTTCTTTTTAAGATTTTAATGTAAAAAAAGGATTAGTTGAGTTTTTGGAATCTTAAAAGGCATGTGATCAGGCCGATGATGTCCCATTATAGAGAAACGAAACACCACCAGTTGCGGATAGTAATTTGAAATGGCCTATACCGATGCATTGGTCATTTGCTAAGAGAAATATATACTGGATCACAATTTCCTACACTCCTCAGAATTATCAAGGAACCCCACTTCCGTAGCTTCCGGTGTAGAGAATGCCGAGAAGTAAAAGATATGTTTCATAATAGAGTTTGACACAAAGATGTAGTATGAATCGGTAAAGGAGACTGGGGGGTGGAGGGGGAGTCATATCCTCTGGTCTGCTCTCATCATGCTCCATTAAGGTGGGAGCGAGCATGTGTCCGGAACATCACAAAGAGCAAAACCAAAAACACTGACAATCATTTCAACGGACACATGCCCACTCCCACTTTAATGGAGCACTGCAGAGTACGATGGGAGCGAACCAGAGGATATGATTCCAACTAAGGGTAGCAATGTTTAGAAACACCACCAAAAGTTTGTAAGTGAGCTAGGTTTTGTTTGCTAAATAAATTAGTTTTTTTGTTTTCTTTTTGGAAAAAAAAACTCTTGATGATATTGCAATGTATATAAGCTGATCACCTGTAGGATCCTGATTTGTTATATTTGGATGATCCCACCAATTACCTTAATCTTAACACAATAGAGCAAATTGAAGTTACTTTAACTGGAAAAATCTGTAGTATATCTCATGGTAGAGCTTTCCTTGATTAGCTATAAACCATAGTTGTGAAAACAAATAAAGCCGAATTTTATCCTTAAGTTTTTAAAAAATAATTTTTTTAAAATCTCCATTTTCTCTTAAATTCTCTCTTCCTATTAATAATAGAGATGAAAATTCTCTACTAAGTTTTTTCTTCCTATTAATAATAAGGATAAACCATTTCACTATATTTTTTGGTAAGGATAAACCTTTTCACTATTTAAAATTAATCATATATTATATATTATTTTTTATTTTTTATTTTAAAATATCACTGTAAAACATTTGCTACTTTACTTTTTAAAGAATATTTAATAATACTTTTGTAAAATATTAAATATTATCAATGATATTCCTGTGCGAATTTGCATGGGTTCATTGCTAATTAAGCTATTAAACCTAGCATAATCCTAGAAATCTTTTATTTTATTTCCATTTGGCAAGAACCGGCATCATGAGGTTGACCCAGATCATCCTGCCAATCCAACAGACCATAGTTTCAAGAACCAGATCAAATCAGCCAGTTGGCCAGGTTCAACAGGACCTTGCCTATAGTTCAATATTGAAAACAAAACATTTGTAACAAAATTGGCTGGTTCATGAAAAAACCACCGGTAAAACGGTTGATTGAACCGGTTAATCATAGTAACCACGCTCGGTTTGTTTCAATGAACCAAGGTCAAAACGGGTCAAACCGTGATCCAACCTCCTCACCTGCTGGACCCCATTCTGGTTTCCAAACATTGATTTCCAATCCGCTTTAAAACATCGCCCATGACTTACTAAGCTTTAAGCAGACTTTGGGTAACTTGGTTGGAGACAGATTCTCCATAAAGCCTTCACTTGAAGCTTCGAGATGGCAAAGATAGTGGAGTTGTGACCCAGAACAATGAGTTATGGTAGGGAACTTTAATCCCAAAAAGTGAGGGTGGAGGAGACATATATAATTGAAACCTTGGCTGTTCCGTTGGACCCAAGTAGTTAAAAAGTAGTAGCGGCCTTCAAAGCCATGGCCCAACTGTAACAACTTACAAATGCAATGTCATAATCGTTCTCTTGGTCCACCATGCAAAAGAAGATGAAACACAAAGAATGAAGCAGAGTGTAGGCACTTAAAATATGCTTTGTGCCAAACATCTTTATGGTGCTTGTCATCAGCTTGTCTGGATGGACTGTCGTCGGTCGAACCACTTGAACCGAAAACCGACCCATTTCCGTTTCCATGCCCGGGTCAGTACTGAAAACCATGGTGCCATGCAATCTCACTGGAGTCATCAATTTTGGATCTCACACAACAAGGCCTAAGAAGCTGACCAATTTGCTTAATTAGCATGTAACTTGGTCACCCTTAATTTTTGTATACCCACCTTATCGAACCACAAAAACCAATTCATATGGAACAACTGTTTTATCTTTTCATAAGAATGAGTGTTGCCTTATCAAAATTAAGGGGGTGCCCAATTCACTCTTTTTTTGGTAGGGTCACTTGGACCCACATATTATCATATCATACTATGGGACCCACACCAAATGCAGAACAGGCAAATATCAAAATATTCGATCCCAAGACCTCTTTCTTAGAGAGATAGAGATGTATTGACAGGTGCCCAAATTACTAACCAAGCAACTTATCCAATGAGAAGGTGTAGCGGTCCAAAGGACATGGCCACCCTAGAGAGTTCATACTCAAAGGAAATTACTTGTCTTGGAAGTACTTCTGAGATTAGGGTTCATAACTAAGCTTAATATCTAATGATAAGAAAGTGTACTTGCCTCCTTAGATTCGTGATTCAGTTTGACCTTTAAGTGTGGGGAATATCATTTGAAATGCTTCCTCATGTCTACTGGTTTAGAGACAGTACCTCTGTTGTGTGTGCCAAATACCAGTCTCACATGGAAGACCATTCAAACTCGAACTCTCATATAATTAATACCCCACATGTAATCTGGTTGAGCCAAAGTACTCCCTCTCAAAGAGTCCAGGTTCCGTAGTCGTCTCATGCTTAGGTGAGTTGGTATCCGTGCGATAGTGTATGGTAGACCTTGTCGGTGTGCTTCCTTCCCTCTCTCGGCCCCTCTCTCGGCCAGAGCCTCGAGTGGGTTCACCATAAAATAAAATTCAGAAGAAAAACTATTTCCAAAGTCAAGTTGGGCTACAATCGATAGATTCGATACTAAATAAAACATTCTTAAAACTTCACTATCAAGGTGTTATTATACCAAGGGAAAAGATCTCATATACCTAATTTGTCTGTCCCCTTGTGTCCCCACACATGATGGGTGGGTGGGATTTATAATGTTAAAATCATAAAAATAGTTTTCAAATGAAAAAATAGGTACTACCAAAAAAGGGGTGTATAAGGTTACAACTGTAAAACAAGTGTTCAAATGAAAAAGTAGATACCTAAGGAGAGGCAAAAAAAATAAATCAACTGTAAGCCTATGGTGTAGGAGCACAAGGGGACAGACAAATTTGGGTGTGTAGGATTCTTTTTCTTATACTAACTTTAGCTTAAGGGCTATGGTTCTACCAAAAAAAAGGGGGGGGGGGGGCTTCTTTATGGGGATAGATATATTGAGGTTTCATGACCAAGTATTATTTTGACAGAAATACAGAAGTTTGGAGAGCCTTTTGTGAATGGCAGGGTTTTGAATTCAACTTGCTTCACACTTTGAGGTAGTGAGGTAGGGATTTATCTTTCGACATTAAGGCCCTGTTTGGATAAATTTCTGTCTCAAAAGTACTTTCTGCAAATATAGTTTCTGGATATGTTAAAAGAAGCTCTTTTGGGTGTAGAGTAGAATTGGGTTTGTGTAGGTGAGAAGCTATTTTTCAGAAGCCAAAAATCGAAACATGCATTTGGTTTGCAATTGGAAGAAGCTACTTTCGCGTGCAGCCTGTGTAGTCGGCGTTCTTGAGAGGAGTCAAAACTCCTATTAACATCATTTTGACTTCCCACAAAAATCAAAATAAGTCATGCAAATCAATTTTCTTCGGGACAACTTCTGACTTCTGTGACGTAAGAATTCGGATTATCAACAAATAAACCGGTTGGGATTAGGTACAAATGAATTTCATACAAACAGGTGCAAACGGCACCAGGGGGCTGACGCATCAGCACCCAAAAGTGAGTTACACTTTTTGGGGGGAGCTTATCACTTTTCAGGGTTGATGTGTCCACACCTTAGTGCCATTTGCACCTATTTATACGAAATTCATTTGTACCTGATCTTCTAGGCTTACCCTAAGGATTTATTTATTTATTATTATTTTATTGTTGTTGTTGATAAACATAAGGTCTCTTAACTTTTTCTGACTACTCGGACCCACGGACATCAGTCCGTATTACAACAACGGGATAAACCAAACAGGTGCCCACACATACTACATACCCTAAGGATTCGACCCCGTGGTGTCTTCAATAAGGGAGGCTGATGCTACGATCCTAGCATGGCTAGCATGGGAGATGTTGGCGTAAGGAGTTAAGATTCATAAGGGGTGGGTCCGTCAAGTCTGGGGTCCCCTACAATGAATGGAGTTACAAAAGCTTTAAAATCTTTGTTCCTAGCACAGCTTTTCAAGACTTCAATTCTCGCTTGTCACCCTAATATTAGGTGGTCCATAATCCATATGGTTTTGGTGGGTGACCAGAAAATAGACTTTTTGGTTCCCGTGAAACACAGAGTGAAACGAAACTGTAAAAACTGCTGAAGGTCAAAAAGCACATCCATTATACCTGCTTTCTTTTATATCTAGAATGGACGATTCATTGGATTTTAAAGGTATCAAATCCCACTGAACTGCACGGTTTCCAGAGCCACATAATATCTCTTATATCACTTCTCATCAAATGGGAGACAACAGGAAGTGAAGGACCACTGGAGTTAACCCACCCCGGTCCCCACCCTGCTGCATCAGTGGTTCGATTCTTCCATACATGAGTGCAACCCAGTGTCAGATAGCCTAGGGTTTGAATTCTCTCCAGTCTGACAGGAGAGATTTTGCGCCAGTACCTAATCCATTCTTGATAAAGGGTGTTTTAGTAAAATAAATGTGTATTTATCAAAATACCCTTTGTGGGGATGGATGTCAATTGTCATATATGGAAGACAGATACCACTGTTAGAATGACCATAAGAACTAGGGCTGCAACTTGAAATTGGGCGGGTTGGGATGGGTTGAGGCCAGCCTAACCCAGGCCAAGATGTAGAACCACTTAGCCCAGCCCAACATCAGCTGATCAATCCGGGCCCAATCTGATAAAAACTCAACTTGCATTGTGCAGGACCCCAGCAGGGCCTAACCCGAGGTTAGAACCGGTTGGCATTTCCCAGCTCGGGTCCAAACCAATGTATGGAAAACCCAACCCACCAGCACAAGGGCAGGTTCGGATTAGGCTGACCCAAGTTGGACCCTAGAAAGAACCATTTCTGTAGGGATATTCTTGTCTTTGAGCCTCAATTACCGAGATTAAAGATATTATAATCACTAGCCAGGCAACAAATTGTCTCCTAAAAAGGTATAGTGATCCATAGGTTATGATCACCCAAGAAGACGTGCAGCTAAGTCTATAAGATAATCCTTATTACAACTTTTTTTAATTAACACTTGTACTTTGAGCTTGTAGCCTTGATATGGAATGATAAGAAAGTGTACTTGCTCGCTTGGTTCAATTTATCCTTCTTGGGTTGGGAGCATCATTCAGAAAGCTTCCTATGTGCCTGCTTGTTAAAATGATTAGTACCACGTTTTTAACTTCACAACCTAATCAAAGCCTATGCGCCACACATTTCCTCCTACAACTTGAGATAGTTCTTTTTCTTTTTCTTCTTCTTTTGGTAGTCCCAACGAGAGAGACAGATATTAACACATAATAATACTATCAAATGGTCTTGAACCCGCACTCTCCTCTCTAACAGATTAGAGGCAGTACTGCAACCATTAGGGGAATGGGGCATTGGAAAGACTTGGTAGTTTTTAATACGGAGAAAATCTTCTACTCCCAAGTTTGCATTCACCCCATGTTCCCAAACACAAAGGTTGGTACATGATGCTTTTTTTAACGAGAAAATTATCTGCACCGGGAGCAGGGTGCACCCTTTCACAGGGGGTGCGGACCCAAAGCAAAAATGCATGGGGCCCATGCTCCCCTGTTAGAGGAGGCACCCTGTTCCCAGTGCAGAGGATCAGGCCCCTAAATTAAAAGCCCATCGTTTTTACTTTTATTTTTTGGGCTGACAGTCTTGTTGTGTTATAGTAACTTCCCACCGGGACTAAGACTTAGGTATCCATCCAATTATAAACTCGGCATTTTGAAGGGAATAATGATGTAGCTAGCGTAAAATACAACCATCAAAGCCATTAGTTTTGGTTGCCCTGTGTCATGGGCCTAGATCCAAACCACTCGAATTCATCCACTCTGGCCCTACGGATATGGGACACTGGCCAATATGAGACACTTTATGCATATGCAAGGGTTTAAAGACTCACTATTTGATAAATCTCCCCATTCTCTTGTGCCAACAGGATGTATTACAATTGTAATAATCTCCCACTTGCCCTAAAAACCATTCACTACCACATAAGATATCAGATCTACTCTGCATTGTTAACATACATACACTAAAATACCGGATTGGATAACAAAATAACTTGAAGATTTCGTTATGTATGATAAGGGTGGTAAGCAGCACTCAGATCAATGCAATTTACCGCACTTTTCCTAAACATAAATTTCAATTTCCCCTATCATTTCTGGATGTGGCTAACACATAGGACTGTCAATGAGCCGAGTTAACTCAGCATAGCTCAGAGTTTGGTTCATCATGAGCTGAGCTTAAGCCTTGTTTGAAGCTCGTAGAACTGAGTCCAACCTTCCAATTGAGCTTGTTTAGCTAACTGAGCCCGGACCAAGTTCCACCGGGATCAGTTCACTAAAAGCTCGTCTCATAAGGATATGTATATATAGTTAATTAGTTATGGATTGTTGGGCCTGTTTCAACCCGTTATATCTTTGATGTTTAGGAGTAAGTTTAGCTCATTGGCTATTGGGCTCTAAGATTTGGACCTGAAGGAGTAAGCCTGAGTTAGTGAACCGAGCTTGGCTCAATCTTAAAGACCTGAGATTGAGCTCGGCTTGTTGACAGCCCTACTAACACATCTATCAAATTCCTCAATACAACGTAACATGAATTTGAATGACCTAGTAATTTTGAGGGGCCAATGGTAGGCCAAATCTATCAATGGGTCATTGAGGTCCAATGGTGATCAATTGATCCCTTTGATGGACCATTATTCGAACACTCAAACTAATGGCTCTATTGACTGGGTCTCAAACCTCAACCCAACATCCTCTCTTTCCACCTGATCGTATCTTCTTCTATGCTACAGAGTCCATAGAAGACCCACTTATGCATCAACCCATATCTTCCAATTGGTAAGATGGCCCGTTCAAATGAAAAGAAATTCAAAGTGGACAGTGTTTAGTTTTTGGTTTAGACAGTAACACAAGACGATGAAATGAAAATGTTAGCCTTGACTTCTTTACTAATTGAACTGATAAATGGACAGTTGGTCACAAATGTCACTAGGTTTGTAGTCTAACAGAAATTTATGTTTTCGTTTATTTACTACTTGTCCATTATCCCTTTGCCACATTCTAGTTCCCCAGTTTCCAGAATTCGATTCACTTTTTTTCTGAACGAAAGCAATTCTCATATCAAAAGAAACAAAACAGAAGCACAAAGTTCACCTAGACTGTGGGCCAAAAATAACAAAAGAAGAAAACAAGAAACAAATCCTATAGTTTCAAGAGCAACGGGTTCAATCAGCCAGACTAGATGAGATTGGGGGGGCCTAAGAACTAAACAGCCAACCCATAACCCAACCCAAGTTTATTCAATCATAAACCATCAGAGGTTGGTTGAGCTGGCTAGGTTGGGTTAGGCTTGGTAACAATGGCATGTGCTAAAGGCTAGTTAAAAATGAGTATCCTATGACTCAGAATCACATAATCCATGTTTAAAACAATATTTAAGCCACTAATCGAAGTTTTTCTGTCATTTCCAAGGTCTAAAATATGCAACCGCAACTAAACCTAAAAGTCAAGTTGGATCAGTTCGATCCAGGATCACACCCTGCCCAAATTGCAAACATTAACTTCTTAAAGAACTCTGAATTTTGCATCTTATGTAAGAGTGAAAACAATAGAGCATCATAGGTGGTTAGTAATCTTCCTCCTACCATAATGAAGCAAAGCTCATTGATGAATCAATCAATTTGTCAACTTCAGATGTAGATACAGAAAACCAGATCCTCAGGTTCCAACCATTAAACACTTCAAAAGTAGTTCTCAATGTTTCCTTCTGTACAGCTCAAGATCAGTCCCCCTTGAAAAGCAACAATGCATCCAAGAAATCCTATAACAACTTTAACAAAGTAAAAAAAAAATTTCATCAACAAGAAGCACCGGTATGCTATCTCAGGAAAAAAGTGAGTCAGATACTTCAGGAAAGTTAAATATAGTTGTTTTCTTGTTCATTGAGTTAAACTGCAGCAACCCCCACATAAGCCTTGATAAGTAGAAATGGAACCTGATGACGAAGTCTCCCAAGCAGGTCAAACCAAATTACAGTAAAGATAGGAAAAGAGAATGAGAGTAATTTACACAATTTACATTCATTTTTATTGATGCAAAGGCTATTCTCTGTTAACTGTCTCGAACCAAGTTGGTTGGCTCACTCAAAACATACTTCGGCAGTTCATACTTTGCACCTGCAACAGAGGTTTTGTATGAGAGAAAAGATTAAAAAAGCCCCAGAAGAGTTGGGGTGACATTTGAAGATTAGAGAGAACAAAAGATAAATAAAAGGGTGCAACACAGATTACATACCTCTTTCATCATAGCAGGTTGTCAGGTCAGCGTTTGTAACGATGACACCCGCACTGTCCACAATTGCTTGTGCAAGGGTTAAATCAGCTTCAGCAGCAGCTCGGAGTGCATCCCAGATCTCTGACAATAGAAAAAAAGATCAATTCACAAGTTTTTATTTTCCATGTTAATTCAATAAGAATTTCTTAAGATGCTCAAGAACAGTCCGCACACCATACCAAGTTTAAGATAAACTCTCAAGGAACAGAGTGAGAAATGACTAACACCGGACACGATATTCAATTACAGACAACACACAACAGATGACAGTGACCTGAAAAATACAACCAGTAGACTTCTTTTTTTGTCTACTTCTTCTGATCGTTTTGAGAATACATACCTAGGCTAGAATATGCCCAAAAAAGTACATGTAGCGCATACATCGAACCTTTACCAAAACATCCTAGTCGAGGCACAAACTTTGCTAGAAATCCATAAAATGACATCAATTGTGGAAAAGAAATGAAATGGTGCAGGACAGCCTAAGGAGCTGTTGATTCCTGCAGGTGTGGGCCCAAAATAGACCTAAACAGCACCTTAGCACAAGGGTAATCACAATAACAGAATTCTGGAAACTTGGACAGCAGATGGGAATGACCAAAATACCCCTGCTAGATTAGTCAGAACTTTACGAAATTTTACAAACAAGTAGAGGGTTTATAGAAAAGTAATCCCAAAATTTCAGGTCAATCAGAGTTCTAAAAGTATATAAATATCTGAATTACCAGGCTGTTCCAGGAATCCAGCAACAGTACTTAGACGGGTTGGGTTTAGGGTTGACAGAAAATCCACAAACCTAGAACAGAATCAAGTGGACTTAAGGGTCTTTGATAACTTGCCTATAGGGGAAGAAAAGCCAGCAAAAATGTTACCAGAATAGTCTCTTTAAGGAGGGGCGATTTGAGCAAGAAGTATGCCAAGAAAAAAAGTCAGCCGATGTATTAGTCGTTCAGTATAAAGGCAGCCTGTAGTCCTTGAGTTCCAACAGCTTTGGTTCTTCCAAATTGCAGGACTTCAGCACAGTTGATATAATCTTTCAATGGTCGATAGCAGCAGAGAAAACCATAAACAATAAGGAAATAAAGAGAGGAAGAAGAAGAAAGAGGAGAGAAGAAGAATAAGGCCACGTTTGGCATTGCTTAAATTACAAATAAGTGCTTTTGTATAAGCACTTTTTTAAAAGCACTTACTGAAACATCATATGTTGTTTGGTAAATATAAATTATAAGTGCTTATTGAAAATTTAAACACTTCCCACCTACCATCATATCCCAAAGCCCCATATATAATAAATAAGCCTAATTTTTAAAAAACCTTTTATGTTCCAAAATTAGTCCAATGGATGTGTTATCCAACGATCAAGACTGTCGTCACCATGTGGCACATAGGAGTGT
>JAOXJP010097789.1:0-14484 GCA_025762735.1 Platanus orientalis | reverse complement strand
CACCTTAAGATTATCTTTTCTTTTTTCTCTTTTAAAATTGTTTTGCAGGAAGTTAAAGTTGTTTACATAAGAATTTACAAATGGTGGAATTAGAGGGATGCATGGCAAAATTTTATGATCGCATTAGTTCTGTCATTTTTTTTTCAATGTTTATGATCATTTGTTTCTAAGCAATGTGCACATCTTTTGTAAATTTGTTTCTATTTTATTTCTTATGCGTGTTTATGATCCCTTTCTTTGGTATATGTGTTTATGATCCTTTGTTTCATGCTATGCTTTGGTTTACTTGTCTACTTTAATTTATTTGTTTTATTTGTCTAGTCTTCATTGCAATCTTAATTGATTATTAAGATTTAAAAGTAAATCATAGAGGGTTTAAATAGTTTAAAGAATTATAAATAAGTATAGTGATCCTATTCACCCCCCCCCCTCTAAGATTTTTGGATCACCGCATTTCAAGAGTTTCATATTGAACTGCCAAGAAGTAGTCCACAAGAGAAACATTGTCTTCCTTAACCTACGGTATGGAAGTTGTCATAATAACTGAGAGAGGAGAACCAACGTAACAAACAACAATTGTAGACACACAAAGCAATGAGCAACATCTTGCTTTATGTTTGGATCTCTTAAAAGAAAAAAGGGAAAAAGTCCAAACGAGAATCGTTGTATATCATCATAAGCTAAAAAAGTTCTACAACAAGAAGGTCAAGAACAAAAGATTCCAAAAAGGTGACTTAGTTCTAAGAAAGATCTTTGAAAACACCAAAGAACCCGACTAAGGAAAGAAGGGGCCTAAATTGGGAAGGGACATACATGGTCTTAGAAGCAAGAAACTTGGGAGCATACAAACTCCAAACTCTGGATGGGAAGCAACTCCCTAGGCCTTGGAATACAAGTCATTTGAGAAAATATTGTTAATAAAGTAACATCATTTTCTCATTTATATCGTTTTTTCTACATCATAAAGAAGAGCACACATCTCTCTAAATTGGGGTACAAGGTCTCAAAACCCACTCATAGTGGGGTTGCATGCTTTAGTCTAGTTGAAGCAAAAGTCCTAGAATGGAACAACTAAGTTGTAACACCCCGCATTGCACTTAAAGGGTAAAATTACATATTTTAAACATACCATAAGTGATTTAGGAAACCTTGGGACCAAGCTAAAAGTGTTGAATCTAAATTCAACATTGAACCTAACAAATTTGGATGCTGCCCCAAGGGTGTAATTGGGGTAACTTTATGGGCACACCTGTACCAATCCTGAAAGAATTAGAGTACAAACCATATACCATTGAAAAGGTCTTCGAGTCTACTTTCTAACGCCCCAAACAGTGTGTAATTTGGAGTTTTATAGAGAAAGTTATTGTTGTTTTTCCTCAAGGTATCTACATTAAAAATTCTGAAGGCACGGGTCATGACAAGTCATGGCATAACCAGTTACAAATCTCGTAATCGGTTATGGCATAATCGGTTATGCTCATGGGTCGTAATCCTTGGGAATTTTTAAGGAGCTCGTAACTAATCACCAATCTCATAATCAGTTACGGTGTAATCATTTACGCATAGATCATGACATGGGTCACAACCTGAAAATCTGGAAAATTGCAAAAAATGATGTGGTTTTCTCTTATTTGACCCCCACACATGTGGGATATCGTCTTAGACACCTTTTAAACCCTAATAAAAATCATATAAATACATATATTATAAATTATATGAGTTTGAAAATACATGGGTTGATAGACTAGGGTTTGACATGTTCAAACTAGAGTTTAAGAGATTCTTGTGTCTACTATGCGTGAAGATCATTTTCAAATACCAAGAAAGCTCCAAGGAAGCAAGCTAGGATTATGCAAGGACTAGAGCGACATGTTCACATCATTCGCGTCATTTTGCATCCACAAAGGTAAAAGAGGGTAAGTTCCTACATAGAGGCCCTCAAGACCCCTATAACACACCTCCCATATGCTTAGATATGGCCTTAGAACTAATCTACACAAAACCAGGGATGGTGGAGCGCTCTAAATGGGAGTTAAAGCACTCCAACCAAATTGACACTTTATACTTTCCAATTTAGAGTGCTCCAAAGTAAAGTTGGAGCACTTTAAAAGGGTGGAGCGCTCCAACCCTAAAATGGAGTGCTCCAAAAATTCTCGGGACTTTTTTCCTATAGACGAATGCTCCCAATGGAGCACTCCAATCTAGAGCAAAAATTTTCAATTTTGAAATGAACAATCTAGATATTTGTCCGTTTTGGATCTACTCTTTTAAACCTAAGGATTAAAGGGTTTAGCAAAGGGAAAGAAAATAGAGTTTTTGGCAAGAACAAGAACTCTACAAGATCTACACTCATTTTTACTCATGCACTCAAGCTAGCAAGCATCTTAAAAAGAAGGAGAGTCAGTTATCTCTCTTGTGGGTAAGAAGGAGGTTTTCTTTGCAAGATAAGAGAGGAGGAAGTCAATGGTAGTTGCTCTTTCACTTTCTAGCATACAAACTCCCAAACTCAACGTTAAGGTAAAACTATCATTTTATATTTTGGAGTTTGCATACATTATAGTTAGGATTGTGGTTAGCTTTATATATTGTTTATCTAAACCACTGCTCTACATGTGAATCCTTGGAAAACACCTCCCAAGTGATATAACCCTTGTTGTACTTCACTTATATTTACCATCATAGAAACTTAGTTGTGTGACGACTTATGCTTATTGTCTTTCATTAGAGGCATTCACACACTTCCTTTGCTTAGATAAAAACCAAACTATATTTGTGTATTTGGCTATTGAGAGTCATTCTTCATATTGACTTTGCTTCTCTTACTTAACCATATTGACATATTTGGCTATTGAGAGCCATATTATACTTTTGGACATTGATTCCCTAATTTGGACTAAAACTACCATATTTGGTTATTAAGAACCACTTTGGTATTTTATGTCTTGCACCCATGTGTCAACGGTCAGAGACTTCATGTAACGAATTGTAATTCATTGGCTAAGAGACAACCAAAGTTGTACTTATTGGAGACAACAAGTACGTAATTTAAGGTTTGTTCATTCCTTATTATCATTGTGATTAATTAATAAAATTGAGTAGTTTAAAGTGGACGTAGGCCTCAGTGTGGGCGAACCATTAAACATCTTGTGTTGTGGTATGTGATCTTTGTGTGATTGTTAATTTGCATTTTCATACTTGCAACATTAACATTTGAGCACCAAACACATTAATTGAGTAAAGTTAAAATTGAACATCAACATTTAACTCATTAAAATTAAGATTGGGGTAAAAAGAATTAAGAAAATTTAATTATATCATATTCACCCCCTCTAGGATTATCACACGTAGAATTTCACCTCATTAAGGTCATTTAGACTCATTAGAACAAAAAGAGAAAATGTCAAAGAGATTTGGAAGAGAAAGTGTAGGAGTTCTTCCCAATTTGGTAAGTTTTAATCCTAACTCTGAAAATCTTTCTAGGATAGTTTATTTTCTTCCTAGATCTTCCTAATTTTATTTTTTTTAATGTTAGATCTATATCATTTTACAAAAAATAGAGAAAACGGAAATGAGGCTCTTCTTCAAAATCTCATTGGTAAATAGAATGACAAGCTTGGGTAAGTAGTTACACAAAACTTTGTTTTTGTTGTTTTTAGGCTCTTAGAAGTCTTGTGATGGTAAAATCTTGAGTCTATGAATATTTTCTCATATGTTTGTGAAGTCCTTTGCTAGGATCTTAGAAACCTTACATTTTATGGTGATTTATGATAAATCCTTATTTTATAGTATGAGGAAAATTGGATTTGTATACTATCTATATGTATTTCCTTGAAATAATGAATTCAATGCATTATAAATACTAATAAACTATGATTCTATAACTCTATAGTTTTCATGAAAGATATTGATGGATGATTTGATTGATTTTGTATGCGAAGTGTGATTATTTTGATTAGTGATCATCATCTCTTAAATATATTAGGTAAATGTAATGTTAGAAAATTACTATGAAGCATGTTCATCTTCATGTAATAATACTAGTATATTGGTGTGTATTAATTGCTTAGGAAACTCTATAGAATGATTCAAATATGATATTCTTATAAATAATGAATAACTTGATGAAAAATATAATTGAATTGTTATTTGGATCATTGTTCACACTATGTATATAGGTTTTATGATGCTTGAAAATATATGTAGAGTTGTATGATTTTTCTCATTGATAAAGTTAAAGAATGATTTGTTCATGTTTCACATATTCTTATTTTAGTAGCATATTTATGTCATGTGAATATAATGACATCTTGCATTATGATTGAATAATATGCCAAGTGAATGTAAGATGGCTAACAATGGACAATATCTTAAATGAGTAAAGGATAAAATGAATAAAATAAGATAATTAGGAAAAATAAACAAATGTCTAAATAATGAAGGTCCCACCATTAAGAGCTAAATGTTGACTAGTGTTAAAAGATAAGTAAAAATAACTAAGATATAAAGGATAAAGAGTATAATGGCCCTCCCATTGGGGTGATAATGCAATATATGATGACCCTCCCATTGGAGTAATAATGCAATGGTATGATGGCTCTCCCATTGGAATAATAATGCAATGAGATGATGGTCTTTCCATTTGGGGTATAAACAATGGTATGATGGTCATCCCATTTAGAGTAATAATGCAATAGGATATAAACAATGGTTAGAGATAATACAATATGTCAAAATATAAGAAAGAAAATGTGAAGACAAAAAATTGAAATACTTAGGTCCCACAAGTATAAGGAAGTGTATAAGATATGTAAGAAAATAAAACTATAACAAGAAAATTAAAATAAAATATATAAACTTTCAAGGTAAAATAAAGTTATAAGTCATGTAAAGAAAAAAAAACATTAAAACAAGGAAATGAAAACATCTAAGTTTCACAAGTAAAAAGTCCATAAGCTATGTAAGAAAATGAAACTTCATTGAAAAAAAATCAAGTACATAAGTTATTAACAAATTTGTAAGTCATTAATATAAATAAGTAAAGAAAATATCAAGAAAAAAGTGAAAACACATAATCTTTAAAAATAATAACCATAAAAGCTATTTGAAGTGATAAGTGGAAGTTAATAAAGTGATAAGTAGTGAAAGAACCTAATGATTAAAAATACTAAGAACAATGACAAGTAAGAAAAAAGAACTATATTGAATAAAACAAACGGTTAGAGTTTATGAAAATTATAATGTAAACAATAAATGCTAAGGTAAGTATGAATTTGTAAGAATAAAAGTTGATTTACATATGCCTCACCATGCTAATTTTTTTGTTATAACTGCTAGCCACTTAGGAATGATGCATGTTTCCCTTGAAGTAGTTTACTTATGCCTATTTTTGTTGGTAATGTATAGGTCATGCATGGAAACCATTATAAAATGTTTGTCAGAATTACACCAATTATCTCTATCAAGATATGTTTAGGAAATGCTTAGCATGTCGTTGTATATTTATATTATCATGCATATCGTCTTGCACATATAGTAGAAGAATGCCAAGTATAAGTAGAATCATGCATATTGTCATGCATAAAAATTAGAAGAATGCATGTATAAATAAAATCATATATATTATTATGTATAGTTCCTACATGATTAATCATGATGATGAGTGTATAGATCTTGTGATAACTAGTAGATGATATATGTACACTAGCAGATACCTACACGTCAAAAAATGATGTGTATTCTAAATGGAGATATACTTAGTATTTTTATATTAAAAGATTTGTGTTTTATCTATTCGGTTTTCGTAGTAGGTTTTGTGTACCTACTTATGAGCCATGGTTCTCACCCATCCATACCATTTTTTTCATGTGAGGTTTAATGCAAGCACACCATTTGGAGTGCTTAGAGGTCAGAAGGAAGACATATGACTAATGTTTTCTTTTAGTTGTTTTCAGTTTGCTTAGACTCTAGCTTTTTATTAGATTTTATTATGAGGTTGTATTAAGTTTAAAGTTATGTACTTAAGATTTACAGTTTCATGTTTTAATTGTAAAGATGAGAGACTAGTTTTATAGATGACATACTTTTATGGTTTATTTTTGTTATACATTTAATATTATAATTTTAGTGATAGATTTTCTTATTCTACTACGTATATTTTGTTTAAGATTTCAAAGTCAAGTTCTAAGTAACCCTGAGGTAAAGGTAAACGAGAAAAATTTATAGTAATTGGATTATGCATTATGGATTTGGTTAGTAGCGACCCGGATTTATGCCTAAATAATATTGTGAAATTTGGGGTCATTACATAGGCACCCCTAACTTTGAAAGCAACCCTTTCAACTTAGGATAATAGACTTCAGTCTTGTTGAAGCAAAAGTCCTAGAATGTAACAGTTAGGCACCCTAACTTTAGAAGCAACTCTTTCAAGTTAAGATAACAAGCTTCAATCTGGTTGAAGCAAAAGTCTTAGAATAGAATAGGTAGATACACCTAACTTCAAAAGCAACCCTTTTAGATTAGGATAACAAACTTCATTTGGTTGGAACACAAAAAATCTTACTTGTTAGGCACTAAGCCCCCATGTTGGGTACATATCGCAAGCTTTGTTTAGTGGAACACAAAAATCCCCACTTACTAGGCACTAAGCCCTCATGTTGGGCCCATATTACAAGCTTCATTTGGTTGGAGCATAAAAAGTCTTCTTTGCCAGGCACTAAACTCCCATGTTGGTACATATTTCATGCTTCATTTGGTTAACGCACAAAATCTCTACTTGCTAGGCATTAAATCCCCATGTTGGATACATATTCCAAGCTTCGTTTGGTTAGAGCACAAACGCTTTACTTTCTAGGCACTTAACCCACCACTATGGATCCCTATTCTAAGCTTTGTTTCTCACAAAAAATCTATTTTCTAGGAAAGTCAACATAGATCAAGGTAACCAACTTCAATTTGACCAGAACCGAGAAGAATTAATTTACAAGTGACATGCACCATTGGACTGCTAGGTCAAATAGTTTCAACATCAAGCAAATATATAACCAGCGTTACAAATTTTCATTCAACTATTGCAAGGTCATTACATCCCAATACAACCATGAATATAAAGATTGAAGAAAATCAATTTCATTCATCAGAAAAAGGATCATCCCAGCTTGTCTATACAATAGAGCATCTAAGATCGCTTTCATATATCAAAAGAAATGTCATTCCCAATTGAACCTCAAGGAAGGAAGAAAAACCTAGAAAAAGGTGAAAAGAGAAGAAAAGGCTGAAAGAAAAAGAACGAAGAAAAAAAAAGGAAAGAGGTTAGTAGAAGATCAGAATAAGAAAAAAGAAGAGTCATCCTCAAGCAGCTAGAGCAGCGTTTGGTGGACCATTAGCTGTAGGACCTTGCCCCTCCTCAGGCCTCCTTTGCTCACCCCTCAGCCTGGTGAGCTCAGCCCTTAGCTCATCTCTCTCCCTCTCTGAGGCGTCAGTAAATCGTTTGGACCTATCAAAGAAGCTATCCAGTTGTGCATGTAGGTGACTGGCAGCTTGATGATCTCCTCAATCAACCTTTGTAGAGCCATATTCCCTCCCTACACTAGGCTGTGACTGGTCCTATAAAAGTAAATCTGCCAAGCTAGCTTGATGGCAGCATTAGAAGCCTGGACACAACAAATATCGTAAGGAGTAAACAAAATATAATGATAAAGATGAAAGGAGAATATTTACCCTCATGCTACAGGAGAGAGCAAGAGAAATGACTTTTGCGTCTGTCAATCATTCCAGACGATCTCGGTCTCGGGGAAGAATCATTCCCTCAACTATTGCTACCTCTTCACTCTCTAAAATGGAGTCTTCAACGGTTATCACCCAATCTTTAGTTTTGATGCGAGGTCGCCAGTCCAGAGGTCTTTCTGGATCAGAGTCTTGAGACATGGAATAAGAATTAGAGGAAGACATTATTAAGAGACCCGAAGTTCAAATTCAAGAAGAAAACTGATGTCTCCAACTAGGAGAAGGAATTTATTATCATGGACACTCAAAAATCCAATAGACATGCGAAACACAGAAGCCTTTCATGCAAATGGATCAAGGTACATTTAAAATCCAAGCGACGACCATCACTATCATTATGATAGACAACACCCCACTCACATTAGGCAGATAAAGGAGTTGTTCAGTTGCACATTTAATCTAAAGAAGAAAACGCCTCTGAACACAAAATTTGATGAAAAAAATGGCCATCACACGCTAGCTTCAAGTCATTTCAGGGGATTTCTCAACTCTTCTTGGCAAGCACACATCCAACAACATTAATGCAAAGTAAACAACAACCTAGTGAGCACAGTTCCTCATTCCTCATCACTCTTGAGAAATGAGGAATTAGGGGGAAACTATAATGAACTAAAAACTCCCACCACTCGCAAATCGGCATGTAGCAGCACTAAACTGAATCAACCCACACTCTGGTTCAATCTAAACCGGACTAAACAACATCGGTTCAAGCCCCATATAGGGTAAAATCAATTTCAAAGATATTCAACACATCAAACACATGCAGAAGCATGAGTAAACACGTTAAGCTATAGTCTCTCTCATTCAACAAATATAATAGATCTATCTTTTAGGTCAAGATCATGATCTAACCCATATTCGCTCCTAAGGCTCATCTAGAAGATTTATCCAAATGGCTTATCAAGAACCAGTTAATTGGAGTCAATAAGATAAGATCTTAACCTCCCATGATCCTAGGGAAAACTCAGAAGTAGTTGAGACATCAATCCCACACAATGAAATGGATAATTCTCCATTAAGGTCTATAAAGGAAATACAACATTCATCCTTAAGGTAAGATCAGATAACTCATTTACTTCTTTCAACAAAAAACCTTGCTAACTTGATCGTTAGAGGTTTTTCAGTAGGTACCACATTGGTACAAGAATCACTAAAAGAAGCTCTGAACCCTAATCTTGGTCAAACCAAATAGAAGAAAGAAGGGACTCAACCCAATTGATTGTGTGGTGGAATTTTACCATCCACTCCCACTATAATGAAGGTTACATAGTACAAGGAGTTATCCCCAAACCCGAAAAATGAAAAATTCTCTCAAAACCCAAAAAATTCACTAAACAATGTTCTTTCAAAAACCTATAAACAGGTCTTTTTAAAATGACATGGATCCTAATAATCCCAACCTATTACGGGTGTGGGTTGGGTTGGCTACCGTCTCAAAACTCAGATTTAATAATAATTAAAAAAATAACCCCGACCCAGTTAAAGCTCTAAAATTTTGCCAAAACAAAAGAAAAAAAACTAAAACAGTAAAATGTACCTTCTTAGGAGTTAGGACTCACCATTTGTGTCGTGTTCAAATAATCGAGTCACACTATTCAATGGATCCCATATAAGACATTAATCAGATTAGACAAATAGCCACCTTGAATTGATATGATCATCATCTGTAAGTAATTAGTAAACCCATACAAAATTTTGACATATGCAAATTAATTGGGTAGGAATCTTTTTTTTTTTTTACATGGAACAGGATCCAAATTAGTAGGCAAGGTTTAATAACTCGTTGGATGCTTGGAAAACTCGGCTGAGTCACTTGTATCGGCTGAGTTTTTGGTTAATTTAGTGTCAAAACTTGAATTAATCACCCAATAACTTAGCTGAGTTTTTCATGTAACTTTGATGAATATTTTAGGAATTCAACCGAGTGACTCAGTTTTAAAATCATTATACCCTTTTAATCCATTGTCTAAAGCAAACCATAAAACAGTACTAAAACCCAATATTTCTTAGAGTTCGTTGCTTTTATGTCTCATCCGGATATCAAGCAATAATCCATAGTGATCCACCGATTCACTGCTGTCACAAATACCTCATGTCTAACCAGTATTGATTGTATGTTCATCGACTTCTTTTCAGAGAGAAGAGGAGAGTGGCATCAAAGGACCAAGAAAATTTTCTCTGAGAACAAGTAATCTTTTTGCCTACAAAGATTTCCTTCTGTACCAAAAAAAGAAAAAAAAATGATATTTCCACCTTTTTAGCCTTTAACTCAATGAACAAGTGATCTTCATTCCCCTCCAATCATCCTTTGTTCTTCAATTGGCAGGCTTTGAATATTAATATATTTTTATATTTATACTAATTAGCTGGTAATTAGGGATGAGTTCATGGAAAACTCCGGATCGGACAACTTTCGAGTTCCAGACCAATTTGAGGTTTTAAACATTGGACTGAAAAGTCTTGATCCTTTGAACATGAGACCCACAATGAGTCATGGACCTCCTCTAATACCACATATGGTCCTAAAATCCCAGATGCAAGACAATTCTTTTAGGATTTAGGATGGCTGTTCTTATTCCAAAGTAAATCCAAGTGGGTTCGTATTGCTCATTTCCAAGCCAATCTGAGCTCGCTTGACACTGTCACACTTATGCCACACTGCAATTCTCCAGTCTGAATGCAGAGATATTTTGTGAGTACCTGTGGAGCATGTGATATAATGCCTTATAAAGGATAATTTGTCTTGGGAGCAAATGTTCTATCCAGGGATGTCCAGGATGGTGTCTTGGACACGAGGAGAGAACACGTCAAAGAAAATGGACGGGATTAGATAAAATTTCAAATTCCCACCCATTTTTTTCCGTGTGTCATCCCCTGATGTCAAAGACACCATCTCGACATTGCATTTTCTTCCAATTGATTATTATGTATTCATAAAAGGGAGCAAATTAGCCGTAACCAAAATTGGTTTGACCATTGTATCATGCGCATTACACAGATTAGCAGGTGATGTGTTTTTAAATTTGGTACCATTTTTTGAAGCTTTTAACCTTATACACCCCCTGTGTCATGCGGTCACACCAACTTTGGTCACAAAAATTTGCTCTCATAAATGTGTGGTAGTTTGATGAAAAGTGTTTGGTAAATATCTTGGTGTGATCACACCACAAGCTAACAAGTGGGGTGTATGGGGGTAAGAGCATAAAAGGGTGGTCAAATAAAAAACAAGGTGCTAAAAAAAATAAAGCGATCAAATTCAAAATGCATCACCTGTCGCCTGTGATGTACGTCATACGGTGTCACACCAATTTTGGTAACAGATAATTAGCTCCCACTTATTGGTGCATGGTATTGGCATGATACCTCTCCATTTAGATTGGAGATAATTTAAAACGCCCGATAATTGTGAATTCAATATAGGGTACCTCCTCTCCTCGTCTGATTGAGGGCTGGTCAACCAGAAATTGACGGTTAGGATCTGGATATATGATCAAATACATTGACTGGTGGATATCAACGCATGCATGTTGAACACGTGTCATGTTACTGTGTTTTATGTACGTAAATTTCCTTTTACAAAACATTATTGGTCAGGAGAATGATTGACTGTTTTGAGACAGTCCTCTAAATGCGTGCAATTGATTCACACATGGTGTGTTTTTGAATTTATTAACTACCTACTTTATCAACTGAACACTTTCTTGGACCCTCTTACCCCCAAAAACAACACATGGCATTTTTATCACAGACCATTTGCTTCGGGTTAGGGCTGCAAGTTATCCGAAAAATTACCATGTTCCAGTCCATGTCGTATCCGAAATAAACTTATCCGGTCCGTTTATAAAAATATCCGTCATAAACGGTTAGGATACGGATATACATTGTTCTGTTACAGTTAATATCCGTTTCGTAAAAATATAACAATACATAGAATATAGATAATAGATTATTGAATTTAAAATTAATCCAACAATCATAAATAAACTAATAACTAAAACTCTTAAAAATATATCAACTATTTGCTTCATATTTGTTCCATCTTGATCCATGGCGGCACCTATAAGTATACAACTTCGAAGATTTTGAAGAGGATAGACATGGGTTAGAGAAGAATACACTAACAATTGTGACAAATATTGGAATTGCCTTTCTATTTTGTTTTGGATATCCGAATCCGGTTCGAAACTGATTTTTTTTAAATGGTTAGGATACGGTATAGTTTTATAATATCCGTTAGAATAGGATACGGAAGCGGATATGCTCATATCCAGTTTGCATCCGGTCTGTTTGCAACCCTACTTCGGGTCACTGCTTTCACACAAACTACATACTGCAAGACTGAAAAGACACTAGTAGCGGAACGAAACTTTATAGGACCGTACAATCCAACCACAATCACACTTACTTGTAATGCCCTTGAATTCTTCTTCCAAAAAGTCATGCTACTTGTAGAGTATCCACTGCCAATTTTAGCCATATATGATTCAATCCTAGCATATTAAACTGAACTGCAAATACGGACCTTTCATTTATTTATTAAGCCACTAAGTTATCATCTACATGGGTTGAATTGAGCACCTATCACTACATGACATAAAAAATTAAAAACAGATCTTTGAAATAACTATAAATAAACAGACAAAAAAGCATACAATGGTAGAAAAAAATGCAGCTTTTTTTTTTTCAAAATACACACCATAATTATTATACCTTGAGACATTGGTTGTATTTCACTCTCCTTTGACGACTTAATGGATTAAAAAAATGGTCAAATCAATAAAAAGACACATCTACCGACTCCAAAACTTACCTTTACCTGAAATCTTTTCCCCATTAATGCTATTACACTTCAATGAAGGAACTGTTGTGATGCAATAGAGAAATCAAATAAAGATTCTACACTTCAAGGAAGGAATCGTTGTGATGCAACAAAGAAATCAAATAAAGATAATGCAACTAAGATGCTTTCTCATAAAGTTGGGAAGGAAAATTAAAAAAAAAAAATTGGCAGACAAAGACATTAAAACAAATAGGATTTCCTCCATTTACCAACTCAATAAAATAAAAATAAACCATATTTCTCTCAAAAAAATATTTCTAAAATATCAGAATCAGAGACTATCACAGAAAAAGTTGATATAATAAATTATTTAAAATTTAAAAAATAAAAAATTGCATGGTTTAGGAAATACCTTCAAAGTCGATACCACACCGGGGTAACAATAACACATGAACCTGTAGTGAACGATAAAAAGTTAAACCTCATTCCAATTTCCTCTGAAACATAGAAACATAACACTACCCATGCATCATCAACTTTTAATCTTCACCAATCTCTCAAAAGAAAACAATTTAACCTCCACCAAGTGGATTGATCCCTAGATTTTTCTTCTGCAGCTGGAAAAGAGAAGCCTTCAAGTGAACTGGGAACATCATATTGATTGTGTGTAGTTCAAATCTATTAACTACATGTCCCCAAAGTTCAACACCCACTTTTCATCTTTGTAGTATGAACCCAAAGAAAAACTTATCTCCTCAAAGGAGCCGTGAGAGTTGCTGGAATCGGGAAATATGGTGTTGGTTTGAATGACGGTGCTAAGAAGATAGGATTTGATGCAAAGAAGAATCTAGATATGACCTTAAAAAAAATAAAAATAAATCCATATGGTGCTTGTAGAGGGAGTATAGATACTGTCGAAGAGTCTAGAAGAAGGGGCGATATCCTCTACGTTGTCCCCTCTGCGACACTCAGGAGCCGAGACAGAGGGGGGGAATCAATAGAGGGGGAAGGGGAAAAGCGAAATTTAAAAGTTATAAAATATTAAAAATTCTGACAAAAAACGTTTAAGTGTCAAATGGGAGTCGTAGAAAGAGGAAGTAAAGAAAGAGCACTTTAAGCAAAGATAAGAAAATTATCACCCAATCAACTTAAAACACATGGCAAGATAAGGGGAAAGTACTGTTCTTATCAACATTAGATTCCCCGTTTCCTTTTAATATATAGTATAGATACTTTTAAGTTTACCACCTTGCTTTAGGTGAAGCAAGTCAAACAACCTCCCTCTCTGCCCTCCATCTCTGTTTTTGTGACTTCCTTAGATTTTGAAAGAGAGAGTATAAGAGGGCTTTCCTTTTTTTTGGTATTCTAGGCTCTCTGTTGTTTGACACAGAGAAGGGGAAGTGATGGAGAGGGCTTCAGCTAACCAGGGAAAACAAGAATACAAGAAGTCAATCGATTTGGTGTTTTCTTGGAGACTGGAAGATGTCTTCAATGAGGAGCTTTACAAAGACAAGGTTTGCTATTCCCACTCACTCTCTCTCTCTCTCTCTCTCTCTCTCTCTCTCTCTGATTAATGCTCCTCATTATTGTATTTGATTAAAACTCACTTTAATATTTGACACATATTGGGTTGGCTTATGTAGTTTTTAGGCTTAAGTCCAGTTTCATTTCCAATCCCTCACTTGCAAATTAACCCTTGTTTTTGTTGTTGTCGTTCTCGTTGTCTTTTTTATTGGGTTCATCATTTTTTAAGTGATATAATATTATATGATATATATTTCTTTGTTAAGAATATTTAAGTAGAGGTTGGTGGTGATGACTAAACACAGCTCCACTATTGTAGCCTTTCATGCATGGTCGTTGGCAATCTTATTTAATTTTACCCTTTTCTAATCCCATCAGCATGTGCTAATTGTATTCTG
>JAOXJP010097778.1:0-14484 GCA_025762735.1 Platanus orientalis | reverse complement strand
ATCATCAGCAAATAGCATACACCATGGCACTTCCTCCTGTATGCGCCTAATCAACTCATCCATAACTAAAACAAAAAGGTATGGACTCAATGTTGACCCTTGGTGCAACCCTACTATGTTCGCAAACTCATTTGTCTCTCCCCCCGTTGTCCTAACACTAACTATCGCTTCATCATACATATCCTTAACTATGTCAATATATCTATCTCTACTTGGGAACAAGAAACCAGCCAAAAATTTTATTAATTCCATCATGCCAATACAAAAACTTGCATCCCTATATAGGCACACAAACTTAAGAAAATAGAAAGAAACCAATTTAGAAATACCTAAACTACTAGCTTACTTGCTACCTAAGACTTTCCTACACTCAAAACTACTAAAAACTTGACTTTCTAAAAACAAAAGCTACCAAAATCAAGATCTTCTAGAGGATTTTGACCAACACTTTAAGAGGGTCCCACTTTGACTTGTTGACTCTTTTAAATTACTAAAATACCATTAGCAATAATTCCTAATTACAAAAAAAAACCCAAAAACAAAAATTAAAATGTCACCTAGGTCCTAAACTCTATTAACTCATAAAATATTAAGTAAAACAATAAAATATCTCTAAAAAGACTCTAGCATGTGTCCCAAAGATGTTCCTCCATGTGTCTTCTCTTGTGGATCCCACCAAGCCATGTGTGAGTCCCACCTTGCCCCCCATGTCTGCATCATCTGATCTTCCAAACCTTCTATCGTCGGCTTTGGAAGTTGTTGCTTCCTTACCTTTGGATTTTACGAATGGGCTGCAGGTTTTACCTACTGGGATTTTGTCTTTGAAGAGGTCTATGGTTGTTGTGAATTTTTTAAGCAGGAAGAGCCCTGTCTCCATCATGCCTCCGATGGTTGTAGACGTGGTCTTAAATAAAATAATTAACCGTCTCTCCTAAAACCCTAAGGTTATAGGAGAGGTTAGAGTTAATATACTTAATATATTTCAACACTCCCCCTTAGGAGGGACACTCCTGAACAATGAATGTGGGGAGCCAGGTGTGAGTCCTTAGAACGTGCATACGTGTGCACAAAATACCTAGGAGAATAATTGCATCCATGGGAAGATTTGAGCTCGCAACCTAAAACCTGCTCTAATACCATCTTAAATAAAATAATTAACCATCTCTCCTAAAACCCTAAGGTTATAGGAGAGGTTAGAGTTAATATACTTAATATATTTCAACACGTGATTCCTTTGGAGAATCTATCTCATCGTCCTCTCCTTTCATTTCAGCATTCTCTATTCTCTAAATTTCATTTTTCTTTTCTGCTTTTTGCTTTGGACTTGTGCAGGGGTTATGGGCCTTTGGGTTCAAGTAAGAATGTTATCCAGCTTGTAATTTCAAATTTCCCAAGTCAAAGTGCCCTAGTTCTTGGAGGCTGTCCATAGTTGGCTGCGATCTAGTCTAAGGATATTGTAGAAGGGCCGAGGGCTGGTCCGTTTTGGATGTGGTGCCCATTTCATCGGTTGAGGCTGATGAGGATGTTGGTGGCAAGTGGCTTGCTTTATTGGAGTAGTCTTTGTGCTCAGCTGATTTAGGCTTTGACTCTCAATGCAATAAGGATGATTTTGACCTCCTATTATCTAGGGTTAGGGAGAACAAGGAGGAGCTGATTTCGGATTGGGCCATGAGAAAACTGGTAGGGTTTAGCAAATTCTTAGGCCTTTTCTATGAGGGGTTTGAAACAGAAACTCAGAAGTTGTTTTGTAAAATAGAGAAAGGTAACTTGGTTTGTGATAGGAGTTCAGTGTTGAATTCGGCTAAAGGTAAGGGGTTACTGAATGAATTAAAGAAATTGCATTGTGGGGTGAATAATGATAAAGAGGATTGGTCGGATGAGTGAGGGTAGTAAAAGGAAAGGCAAGGGTGCATTTCATTCACGAGTCAATGGATTTAAAAATCATCTGGTAGAATGTTCGAGGAATGGGTAACAAGGACAAGCATATTAATATTCATCAAGGGATTCTTAGTCTAAAACAAGATATTGTTTGTTTGCAAGAGACCAACTTGGAGTCCATGTCAGTCAGTTTCGTGAAAGAGGTGTGGGGATTGAGAGCTTGTGAGTCGTTAGTTGTGCCTTCTTGCAGGGCTTCAGGGGGTATCCTTATGATTTGGAATCCTAAGGGGGTTAAAATCTTGGATTTGGAATTGGAAGCTTACTATTCGTCTATTTGGTGTAGTTTGGTTGGTGATGTGAGTAGGTAAGTTTTCACTGGGGTGTATGGGCCAAATTCCTTATTGGAGGTAGATTCCTTTTTGGGTGAGCTGGGCAATGTCAATGTCTGTTGGTGTTTGCCTTGGTGTATTGGAAGTGATTTCAACTTACTTAGATTTGCATCCGAAAGAAAGGGGGATACCAAACTTGATCCTAAAATGGTTAAATTCAGGGCTTTCATTAATTGTTGGAATCTTATTGATGGGACTTTAAAAGGAGTTAAATTTACTAGGTCTAACTTTCAGAACCTTCTCTTAGTAGAATCGACTATTTCTTATTATGTTTTGAGTGGGATGACCTTTTTTCGAGCTTGTCTCAAATCGCTCTCCCTAGGTTGACATCGGACCATGTGCCATTATTTTGAAACCTATTTGGGTTGTTGGTGGCCCCATCCTTTAAATTTGAAGAAATGTGGTTTCAAGCGGAGGACTTCATGGAGGTGGTCAAACAAGAGTGGGGTAAGGGTGTTTTCTGTGGGAACCCTAGTGGTATTTTCACATTGAATTAAAAGCCTTCAAGTTTAGGCTTAAGGAGTGGAGTAAGATCAAGTTTGGTTCCTTTAAGGTTTTCAAGGAGGATTGTTTGGCTAGGATTAAAGCCATTAATGATCTTGAAGAAGTCCGTAGCTTATCTGGGGATGACAGGAATCTTAGAGAGAAATTAAAGGGTGATTTTCAGTTGGAGGCCATCAAGGAGGAAATTTATTCGAACCAATGGTCTAGGATCTATTAGCTTAAGAAATGGGATGGCAATACCAAGTTTTTTCATAAGGTGGCTTCGGCTCGAAAGAATCAGAACACTACAATTGGCCTTTTCATCAATGGTAGATGGTCCCAAGACTTGACCCTATTAAGAGGAAGTAGGCAAGTTCTACCTAAACCTTTCCAAGAAGGAATTTCATGCTCGGCCTCCATTTAACGGTTGGGATTTCGATTCCATCTTGTCGATTGATTTTGACGGTTTTAAAAGGCCTTTTAGAGAAGAGAAGATTTAGTGTGTGGTTAAGGGGATGAAAGGTGATAAGGCCTCTGGCCCGAATGGGTGGTTCACAATTACCTTTTTTCCAAAGATGTTGGAGAATCATCAAAGACGATCGCATAAAAGGTTTTTGAGGAATTTTATGGTTGGGGGGTTCTACCAACATCTTAATAACACTTTTATTGCATTAATCCCTAAGAAGAAGGATGCTAAGGAGCTCAAGATTACCATCCTATTAGCCTGTTTAGTAGCATTTACAAAATCATTTCGAAAGTCTTGACTTTGAGGCTGAAACCGGTAATGGAAGTGATGCAAGATATAGGCAAGATCTGATACTAATTGATGTAGGGAAGCCTAGATCCTGTATATGATCCTATTTATGTGGGCCAAATAATGTATTGTGGAAGCTAGGACAAAATTTAAAGAAATCCAAGAACAACTTTATGCACAACCAAATAACTTAAAAGTCATATGGAATTAAACTAGAAGTTTAAGAGAGAATAGGTAAGAAATGAAGGGAGGAATTATGAGATAAGAGCTGTTTTAGGGTTTCTGGAATTTCATGGAAGAACCATGAAATTACCAAAATATCCCTGCAAACGCATGAGAATTTTACAAAAATTTACAGAGTGCTAGATAGGTCTAAACGTGATATCCATGCAAAATTTGAGGTTATTCTGACAAGTACAAGTATATGAAAATATATAAATATCAGTCTGCAGTGTTTCTTAGGAAGATAACCTAAAACAGTAAGGGGTTTATCTTTATTGGAAACTCGATGAAATCAAGGGAGAATAAAAGGGATTTTAAGGGGAAAGACGGAGGACTGATAGGGGAGAAAACCTTCAAGAAAGAAGAGAAGAAGAGGTTTTATTAGAGGGAGCAATTTTCACTAGAAGAGAACCTAGAATTTCTGTTAGAAAAAGAATAATAGATTCCAGAATAAAAGTTAAATAACTAGAAATTTAATAGATGAATCTGTATGGACTTCTTAGAATCACCTAGGGATTAGAAATAAGAACAAATCCTGATAATAAAGCAACAGATAAATCCAATGTATATATGGGCGATGACGCAGATTCTGTCCAGGAACTGAGGTTTGATTCCAGCAGCCTTGATCTACAACCTTGATGATTTCAATCCTCCAAAAAGATATGGTGATGATAGAAGTAATATCAGATGTGAGATAGAAAGAAGAAAGCAAGAGGATGCTGTAGAGAATAAGAAAGAAGAAGATATCAGTAGAAAAAAATGTAAGAAGATTGTAGAAGAAACAGGGAAGAAGAGAGGAGACAGAACAGAGAAGAAGAAGAAAGGAAGAAAAAACTAGGGATAGAACCCTAGGGAACTCCACACAGCTACACCATGGAAGAGGGGGATGATGTGGATAACAATAGAAGACTGATGTATGTGCCGCCTCACCAGAGAGCTAGATTCAAGCAAAAATGTTATGTGGGTATAGTAAGAGTCTTATAGAAGGGAAACATTTATTTTATGTTACCACGTACTAAGGTCAATGGTGCCAAGATTTTGTTGGGTTTTTTTTAAAGAGTAATCATGTCACTTATCTTTAGCCCAAGTTTTCAAAGGTCAAAACTTGCCCTTCTGGCTTGATTTTGGTGTCATTAGATAGGTTATTCAATTACCTTTCTAACGAGACCAAGATTGTGCAAATCCGAGGTGGGAAAGTTATGACCAAATTACTAAAGGAGCATCATTGAATGACGTGAATAGTATCAATAAGTCGAAGTGTGTGACCACCAATGTGCTAGTTGATAGCCCCTAATTCCTACACCTTTTAGTAGTTTTAATTTTTAGGAAAGTAAGCTTTTACAATTTTATGTTGTAGAAAATTTGGCTAGCAAGTTAAAGATTCTTAAGAAGTTTCTAATTGTTTGAGGTTGTAAGCCTATTTAAAGGAACCCCTTCCCCCTGAATTAAAAGAATTTTAAAAATTGTGTTGAATTATTGGGTGGTTTCCCAATGTATTGCTATAGTCATGTTCTCCCCTCCAATGGTTGATACCATCTTCTAGGCTATCCTTTTTCTCCATGTGGGTTGTAACACACTAAGGTGCACACGTGAGTACCTGTCACCCTTCCTCTCACCTCTTATCTCCCAAGTATCTCTCTTATCTTCTTCTCCTTCTCTCTTAGTCTCTTCGTCTTTTTCTCCTTCTATTCTCCTATATTCTTTATTATCTTCTTCTTCCTCTAAAGATTCCCTACTGGTTTTTATCAAAACCTCCATCAAATAACAACCTTTTATTTTATGAAATTTCATGATTTGAACAAGTAAAACTTGTTCAAATATCATGAAATTTGGATTGTAAAACCTCTCTACACATTAGAAACTATAGTAAAATTTTCTAACACATCATAAGGGCATTTTGGTCATTTTCATATTTTCAGTAAAAAACTACAGAAATACGCTTTTGGATTCTTTTATTCTCTTTTCTCATTCTAACTCCTCTTAATAATCCCTATTTTATCATTCTATTCTTTGATTTCTAAAAATTTAGTGGCTATTTGTGATGGCTTTAAATTCCATTCTTGAAATTTTGCTTCTGCAATTTAATTAGGCAATTATTTGAGGTTATTTGGAATACCCTACATCAATTTTGATATCTTCCCTATTGAGCTACATCAGGGATAGACCGGATAAACCCACACAAAACCAAAGTTTAATTCAAATATTCATATATAATTTTATTCCGGTCGTTGGGTGCTTTTAAATAGGCTTACAAACTTTAAAAAAAAAAAAACTTCCAAACTTCATGCCCAAGATTTGCTGAAACAAAAGACTAATAAAAAACCAACTTTCCTAAAATCTGACTCCTAAATACCCAATAAAAGGAGCTATCGACCAACCAATTTGATGGCCTGACTTGTTGACTTTTGGCCTTCAAATAAAGACAACATCAAGCTATCGATCTGCCCTATAATTTCTTAGAATACCCTTGGCTTTTAGCTTTATTACAAAATTACCCTTGTACTAAAAAAACCAAAAACCCCTTTGGCACTAAATCCCATATTACATATGTATCCCAACCCCTAAATTATCCTAAACAACCCACATACTTCGCACATCTTGTGTCTCACTCTTTTTTGTGGTGGCACATACAAGAGACTCTTGGTTATGTCCACATCAAGAAGGTATCATATCTAATCTTCAAGGTGCTTTTGTGGCAGGTTAGCAAATTTTTTATGGAGTCCTTATTGCTAATGAATTTGTGGATGATAGATTAAAGGCGGGTTAGAAACGAGTTCTTTGCAAATTAGATTTGCAAAAAATGTATGATCATGTTAATTGGGGTTTTACGAACTATGTTGGGTAGAATGGGCTTTGGGACTAAGTGGAGAATGTGGACATCTGCTTGTATAAGCTTTGTTACCTTTTTAGTCTTGCTAAATGGAATCTTTGAAGGCTTCTTTAAGAGTTCAAGAGGCTTGAGACAAGGGGATCCCCTTTCCCCTTATCTTTTCATTATGGAATTTGAGGCTTTGAGTAGGATGATTAAGAGGGCTAAGAATGACTTCATTTCGGGGTTCGTGGCTGGGAATAGCGACATGGTTATCTCTCATTTGCAATATCTCAATGACATTATGATTTTCAACGAGGCCAATTTTAAACAACTAGAATATTTGAGATGCATTTTTAGATGTTTTACAACAGTGTTGGGTCTTAAAGTGAATTTAGCCGAAATTGAGATTTTCTAAGTAGGAGATGTAGGTGATATCCAACCTTTGGCTAATATTTTAGGATGTAAGATTGTGATTTTGACTACCTCCTATCTGGGTCTCCCTTTGGGTGCCAAATTTAAATCTAAGGAGGTTTGGAATCCTATGTTGGAGAGGATTTTAAGGCTAGATTCTTAGAAGTCCCCCCTCTTATCGAAAGGTGATAAGCTTACCCTGATTAGGAGCATATTGTCTAATATTCCTAATTACTACTTGTCTCTTTTACTATTCCGGTGTTGATTATGAAGAAGTTGGAAACTAGTTTAAGAAACTTCCTTTGGAATGACTCGGAAGAGCATAGAAGGTTTCATCTGGTTGATTGGAAGTTTGTTTGTGGTCCTTCGAATGTTGGGCGCCTTGGGATTTGGAAGATTAGATGCCATAATCAGGCTTGCACATATAACATTTAGTTGCACCTACTAACATGCCTTTGAGTCGCTCTCCGAAGCCATCAAGATGTTTGTTTGTAAGCTTCTTTCCAAAGTAACCCCAATGCTTTAATGTTGTCCATCGCACCAAAGACTTTCACTTGTGCTGCTAACATCATCTCGATCCTGGGCAAATCTCACAATCAACCACACACGATAGACGTCAATAGGCTCTGTAGCAAGCAGCCTTCCCGCCACTCGGAACAACAATAATCATGCCTAATACCTCACCTGTATCCGAGTAATTCGTCCCCAATGAGACACCAACCCAAGCTAGCCAACCTAGCTTCATGCCTTACCAAGCATGCTTTGATACCAACTGTCATGGCTAGATTTCTCTCAGTCACAACCATGCGGTGCCCCAACCATCACTTAGCCAAGGCCAATCTTACAGTCATTTGAGTCATTCTCTAATCCGTCGACACATATCACATACACTGACAAGGATACTGGTCACCAAGAACACCGTCACGCCAAGTCCATGCTTAACCAGCCCACAAACTACTTCCTTGCATCGCCACAATGCTCATCCTGCTCGTGAGGTCCCTCATGTTATAGTTCCCTAAGCGCATGACTAGTCAACCACCTCAGCACCGATGTTGTGCCATCAAAGCGTATCTCAAATGACCACAGAGTCCATCATGCTTTGCTAGTAACACCAAAGGCCCAACACACCTATAACACATCCTCAAATTGCTTTTCAAGCCATTAAGCCCACCAACGACCATGGCATCTTATGAAGGTACCATGTCGTTCCACGCAAGACGTTGCCCTGAGTTTTGCCATGCCACCATTGTGGTCATCCAAGGCTAAGCCAAGATTTTGCCCAGCACAAGGATCAAGTACACCCGAGCGTAAGACCATGAGATAACCCACTCGACTGCCTATGTGCCGTCACTATCACATAACGCATGCTAGTAGCGCCCACATAGTAGGCCACCACCCATGCTTGGGGCCCCAAGCATTGTCCCATAAAGGAACCTAGCCCCCATAGGAACCCTAGGCCACACCTCTGTGCAAGCCTAGAGCTGCCCCTAACCCAAGTTGGGGATATCTCTCAGATTAAACTCATGCAGGCTAGGAGCATGTCTCTCGTGCATGGCACACAGTCCGTCGTGCTACCCATGCCTTCTGCCCATGTGAAGGGCCTGGGTGCCTCCAAGCATCCACCCCTCCTCAAGGTGTATGCTAAGCCCTTCATGGATTGCCATAAAGGAACATCAACGGGTACAGAAAAACATATTGGACCCTGTTACGGAAATACCACTGAGCCACATGCAAAGCTGTCGTGCCCATGCACGCGCCAAGACATGTCTGTGACACATGTGATAGAGAGATATGTGTCCGTTCATATCACTAAAGCCATTGTAGAGCATCCTCTTCCACATGGAAAGACGTTGACTTTTTCCTAGAAGCATGTTTTAAAACTTGAAAAATTGACCTACTCAATAGATCTAATTAGTTAGAGATCTTCCCCCCAAAATCTTGAAAAATCTAAACAGGTGTAGCATGCCTATAAGGTTGCACCACCATTATGGTTAGACCAACCATTAGACCCCTTTAATTCAGCTTGTTCTTCTAGATCATCTGTTCGTCCCTTGCCCTCCTTGAGCACAAACATTGCCAACAGTTCTTATAGGAGGCTCATAGTAGCTAGGGTTTCCTTGATCTCGCATAGAAACTCTGAATGTTATAGCACTTCTCCTACTTGCTTATCAATCATGGCATCCATCTTTCACGATCCTCCACGTTTGGCATACCAGGATTGATGCTTTGATACCACATGTTATGGTTCTGAATCACATAACTAGAAAATGTGTTTGATCCTGTCTGAGGAAAAAATCCACCTTCTAATGCACGAGGCACTGAGTTGTTTAGGTAATCAAATCTGTCTTCACATTGTTCCATGGAAGCTAAATACAGAGTGCATGATCGTAGATAACTTGAAATATAAACAAAAATAACAACCTATTTATCAAGGATTAAAGCAAAATTAAAGATAACTAAGCATACTACAGCACGTGTCCTTAGCCAGCTGGGACATATTCGATAGATCCTATAACAACATTAGATACTCCAGCAAATTGCTATTCAAACTCCAGCTCAGAAGTAAAACATGAGCAAATACCTAATCTGCGTACAATCAACTCTGCGGTAAGAGAACAATTTATTTACCATAATAACAACAGGACATAAGGAGCTAAACTAAACCAATCACACTTACAATCTTGCACATCATGACGCCAGCAAAAACAGATAACAGCCAGTGAAACTGTTTGGTTGGACTGACATAACCAGCGAAGGTATTCGAAACAGAGGGGGGAAGCAAATCCACCATATCGCTAGTTGGGATGACTGCACGGACTGCATAAAAAATATGACACAATTAGAAATAAAGGAGTTATAAAGTCGTGTCAACTTCTGCGATTCAATTTACATGCCAGTTCTTTACCAAAAAAAAACACAAATTACATGCCAGTAAATTCTGGCCTCATTGGAATGTTTGATAGGTAGAAATAAAAGGAGAATGGAAGAGATTTGACATAAACCTGAACTCTATTCCACCTTGTTAGGCCGATTAGTAAGCTAACTCGTTAGTACGAAACTGTAAAATTCTGCCACATTAATAATTTCAAGGAGAAATTAATTAAGCTTCCCCAGCCTTGTTATTTTGTTTAAGGAGGCGTAGTAAATACAGTTGCGGAAACGAAGGGAAAAGTAACGCTACTAAGCCAAAGTACCAAAAGATAGATAAACAATAGCAGCATGACTACCAAAAATCACAATAATAATAATAATAGTAAATTTTGAACTATGGTAGAGCAGAACCTTCTAGATATTCAATTTATTGCAGGGCAGCGCTGAGATGCGGAAGAACGACAAGCATGCCGTGCGATTGGACTGTAATGAATTGAGATGATTTAGGATTGAAGTCACCATTCCTCCTTACTAGAATTTGTCTGGGTATGGCTGTTTAGGGTTACGTTCTGACCCGACGAGTGGAGAACAACCTCCTACGTGTCAAGCCCTCGACCGCTGCTGCTGTTCACCGGTTGCATGCTCACCACTTAGCGGATACCAGCGCAATTTAATGAAAAGAACGAAGAAAAAACCAGCGTCACTCTACAGCACCAGAAAGGCCACCGATAAACCCAGGATTTGATAGGACCTCTAAAGTTGGACTAAGGAAAGAATGACATTAGGGGCCGATACATCAATGTAGAAAAAGTAATTTATACTTTTCGGGATGCTCTTCACTTTTTGGTGCTGATGTTTGGTTCCTAATGTCATTCTTAACTTAGGCAGAACTTAGGTGGTTTAACCAAAGGGAGCTTCTCAATCAATTTTCTAAGTCCCCCTCCCCTTCTCTTTTTTTTTTTTTGTTCCTTTGATACCCCTTCCCCTAATCCCTCCCCTACCTAAAATACTCCTCCCTCTCCCTAGGCTCCCACACCCCCACCCCGCCTACCTCACAGCACCGGTGGCGGTGGCGCTCCTCCAACGACAACCCACTCCTTCCCTCTCTCTCTCCCTCAGTCTCCCGCACTCCCCTCTCTCTCTCTCTCTCTCTCTCTCTCTCTCTCTCTCCCTCTCTCCCGCCAAAGGGGCCGCTGCTACCGCCGGCATCGGAGAGGAAGAAGGGGTGGAGGTGTGAGAGAGAGGAAGGGGTATTTTAGATAAGGGAGGGGGTTGGGGAGGGGTATAAAAAGGAAAAAAAAGATGTGAGGGACTTAGAAATTTGATCGTAGTCAATAGCCACTCTCCCTTTACCATTGCCTTAGGGTCAATAAAGGTACATAATTTTGTCTTACCAAATCCTTAGGACGGATAAAGGTACATAATTTTTTCTTAATGTAGGATACGGTATTAATCACACTCAAAATTCGATTTAAATAGTATTTTGTATAAAAATAAATAAAGGTTAACTTCGTAAACACCCCTTGTACTATTTGATAATTTTCAGTTTCCCATCTCATCTATCAATTTTGGTTACAGAAGTTAGCCCAAAGAGTGATTTTATCATAATACCCATCACTTCAAACCGTTTTTTTTTTAAATCTATTTTTTAAAATACCAAAGGTAACTTTCTTTTTTTAAACCTATTTGTCGAGTACAACCCATTTCTTCTTCCATCTCCCTTCCCCCTCCCTCCTCTCTCATCCTTAACCCGACGCCAACGATAGTAAGCCACTTCTCATTGGCAAAGCTCCCGACCTCCCCGACGTTGGAAAGGAAAAATGAAGTTGGAGTCGACGCACCCGATTATTGATGACCTGTTAATTGACGCCACCGATGACCGCTTAACTGATGCCCCCAATGCTCACAATCTAGTACATAGGTAATCCTCCCCCCCCCCCACCCCGTTTTTTTTATAATTTTTGTATTCTCCATATTCGAAGCAAAAACCCATTAAACCTTAGAAAATCCCCTTTTCTGTCATGTTGGAAAAATAAAAATAAAATAAAAAACCCGAAGGGCATTATACAAGCACCTAAAAGAAAACCCGAAATTAACAATTTCGGTTTTTCTTTTAGGTGAGTGTATAATGCCCTACAATTTCAGTTAATTTTTTTATTAATTCCTTGCAATTTCGTTTTTTTTTTTTTTTTAAAGTTCAATTCAAAATTTTATTGATTTTATTAATATTTGGGGTTTTATTTTAGTGAAAATATAATACCCTACAATTTTGGCTTTTTTTAATTCATTTCAATTTTCTTATTTTAGTCATATTTGGGACTTTCTTTTGGTGAGTGTAGAATGCCCTGCAATTTCTTTGTTATCATTAGGTGCTTCAGACACACCTATAGGGTATGATGACCATTAGGTCTTACATACCCAACAATAAAGTGATTTGTTAGTGAGAAATCTAATGGATTGATTGTCACCCAATAAAATTTGTTTGATAACATTCCAATGTAGGATTTAAGAGGCACATAGAAAAGTTTGATTGCATTCCAATATGGGACTTCAGAGGGTAATGTGATTTTGTATATATATTTGCTTGTTTTATGATAGAGTTGTTTGTACTAATTATGATTGCAAATGTTGTATTTGTATAGTGTTGATGGTTGTATGTTGATGGTGTAGTATGGGGTGATGGTGGTTATATGTTTATGGTGTGGTTGTGGAGTGATGGTACTTGTATGTTCATGGTGTAGTTGTGTGGTGATGGTGTATGGGGTGGGTTTATGGTGATTGTATGTGGTAGGTTTATGGTGGTTTAGGGTGGGTTTATGGTGGCTGTATGGTGGAGGTGATTATCAAATAAACATCTTTGGAAACATAATCAACTTCTAATATGAATAAAAACTTTAGTGAGTTGAAGTATGCCAATATGAAATGTCTCTGTGTAAAAAAAGCAATAATATGGACATCTAAATCTTACAAAATTTATGGTAGATTTTATTATTTATGTGCAAAGAAATTGGTGAATAATATATAGTTATTGTTTTTTATTTATTTGTTTTGCTCCTCATGATTGCTAATAAGTGTCATTATAGTGAAGTGTAACATACAAAGAGACCCACCTTGTTATTTCTTTTACTTGTAAAAAAAATGCTTCGAAGTTACCTTATTGTGCCCCGAAACCCATATCAGAAAGGACATGAATTTCGGCACATGACATTAAACATTCATTCATTCATTCTTAACCTATAAATTTCACATAATTTTTTCGTTCATTCTCTTCATTCATGCGCAGCGGAATTACATATCATAAATCATAACCATCTATATCCCATAATTAACCTATAATAAAGTTTTCATAATTTCATAAACCTGAAAATAATCCATAATCATGTCTTAACATTCCCATTCACATAAACTAATAGTCTAACATAAATTAAACCATAATCTAAAAATTAGATATCAATCCTAAACCAAAATCCACTAACTTATTACATTCTTTTCGAATAAATTGAAATAAAATATTGAACTAAAATAAAATAAAGTAATGTCTCAATGTCTCATAGCATATACCAAATCTTCCAACTCTCCAATTCTATCTGTCAAGCGCTATGCAACTATCTCCTCATCATCTGTAGTGTGAAATTTGGGGTGAGCTTGACAAACTCAATGGGTAACAATAAACTAAGGAATAACGAATCAAGACTTTTGCACAAATTAAAACAAAACAAATAGTTGCATAACTTTTAACAATATATGGAACTGAACAATTAAATATAAAACATATACTGAACTGAAAACATTAAAAAAAAAAAACATATAGATGGTCTAAACAAAACAAAACAAGTGCATATAACTAAACTGAACGAAATTGAACATGTAAAACAAATACATAAGCCAATACAAATAATAATTACATAAGCCAATATAAATAACAATTACACCATTTAGTCTTTGGTGCAAAGGGCCACATGTTTCTCCAATTTTGTCTTCGGTGAGAAGAGACACATGATAACCATTTATAATCCCCGGTAAAAGAGTCATTCACACCAAAAGTCAGGTGTGCTAAGCATCATCAGTGTTTCCCCTTTGATGATTAAGGGTGACTTATAACAAAACTATAACAGGAAACTATCAACAATAACAAAGAACAATAGCAGTACCAGAACATAACATATAGCAATCTACAACAGAACATAAACAAATTCATAGTACTTTAGATCATAGATATTTGATCCTCCTAAGCACAGAATTAAGGAACAATCAGATTTTTACAATAATCATGAAGAACATATCACATTCAAATCATATAAACATATATAGTTCTTACAAAATAAAAGAATGGTCTCTATGATCCTATGAAAACAATTATCAAAACTAAAAGTACGTATGCTTTTTAAAATAGAAAAATATTTCTTTAAAATCATTGAATTTAGAACTTTAAATCAGATTAAAACTTATAGCAAAACAATCCTTAACATGTATAATATGAATCTAAACAATATAGAATCTCAAAATTTATAAAAGAATGTATCTTCTTTCAAAATCATTTGGATCCGTTCTAAGAACCTATGACAACCAAAAATGAAATTAGTTTAGTGTACCCTACCTCTTAGTTGATGCAAAATTCCTTCCAAGCTTTGTTTTTCAAAAAAAATCTCAAATCTTTGTAAAAC
>JAOXJP010097767.1:0-14484 GCA_025762735.1 Platanus orientalis | reverse complement strand
ATGAATTTAATAAAATTATTTTGGATTTAAGAAATACTGATGTTAAAATAGATGATGAGGACCAAGCTATAATTCTGATGTTTTCTTTAGCACATTCTTTTGAGCATTTTGTTGATACCATGATGTATGAGAGATAAACTTTCTCTATGGAAGATGTCAAGGCAGCTCTAAACTCTAAGGAGTTGAAGAAGAGGGTGTTTGAGGGTGTTGCTGAGAGCTTAGTTGAGGGTTTGGCTGTGAGATGAAGAACACAGGAAAAAGGGTCTAATAACAAAGGTCGATCTAGATCAAAATATAAATCCAGAAAATTGAAGTGTTTCCGTTGTCACAAGACAGGGCATTTTATAAAAGACTGTCCAGAACGTAAAGGAAAAGGAAAGGAGAAAACCTTTGATTCAGGGAATGTTGCTGGTGTTGCAGAGGACAGTGGTGATGATGTTCTCTCAATTATAAATGGTAGCCTAGCTGGTGATTGGACTCTTGATTCGGGCTGTACCTACCACGTTTGTCCCAACAGAGAATGGTTTACCACTTATCAATCAATAGATGGTGGTACGGTTTTAATGGGAAATAATGTAGTCTATAAAGTAGTTGGGATAAGTTTAGTTTGAATGAAAATGCATGATGGTATTGTAAGAACTTTGACTAATGTCAGGTACACTCTACAACTAAGGAAAAGTTTGATTTCCTTGGGTACACTTAACTCCAATGGTTGTACTTATAAAGCTGAAGGTGGAGTTTTGAAGGTCTTGAAGAGTGCTCTTGTTGTGATGAAGGGACAGAGGAAGAATGACATCTATTTGTTGCAGGGTAGTACAGTTACCGGTGCAACTGTTGTATTAACTTCATACTCAAATTCAGACACCACCAGGTAATGGCATATGAGTGATAGGGGTATGACAGTGTTGACCAAAAAAAATTTGCTTAGTGGTCAAAATACACGAAAATTGAATTTTTATGAGCATTGTGGTTTTTGGGAAGTAGCATAGGGTTGCATTCAATATGGCTATGCATAGAACCAAGGGTACCATGGATTATATTCATTCAGATCTTTGGGGTCATATTCCTTCTCTAAGTGGTGGAAGGTATATGTTGACATTAATTGATGATTTATTTTGGAAGGTCTAGATATTTATTTTGAAGTACAAGAATGATGCCTTTGTTAAGTTCAAGCAGTTGAAGGCTTTGATTAAGAAGCAAATAGGGAAACAAGGCAAGTGCTTGAGAACTAATAGTGGCATGAAATTCTGTGGGGATTCTTTTAATGAGTTTTGCAACAATGAAGGGATTGTGAGACATTGCATAGTCAAAAATAAACCACAGTAGAATGGTGTTGTAGAACGAATGAATAAAACACTAATGGAGAGGGCAAGGTGTATGCTTTCTAATGTTCGGTTGTCTAAGGAATTTTGGGTTAAAGCTATTAACACAACTTGTTATTTGGTAAATAGGTCTCCATAAACCGCTATCGAATGTAAGACTCCTGAGGAAGTCTGGTTTGGTTCTCTTACTAGTTACACTAGTTTGAGAGTGCTTGGTTGCCTTGCTTATGCTCATGTGAATGAGGGTAAGCTGGAGCCAAGAGCAAAGAAGTGCATATTTCTACGATATGCAGATGAGGTGAAGGGATTCGGGTTGTGGTGTCTTGATTCCAAGTCATCCAAGTTTATTATTTGTAGGGATGTGGCCTTTGATTAGTCTGCTATGTTAAATTCTAAGAAAGAGATTCTTGATATAGAAAAGAGCACCGTGTTGGGGAGAAGGTGGACCCTGAGATTAAAGCTTTAGAAAATATTCAGGAAGATATTCCAACTCAGGTAAATGAGGAAGAGGTGGAACATCCTGAGGAGGAGGAAGACACACCACAAGAACAACAATATAATCTGGCTAGAGATAGGGAAATGAGGCAGATTAAACCACCTGAGAGATATGGCTCACAGATCTGGTTGCTTATGCACTTACTATGGCAGAGGATATTAGAGGGTGGATTGTATCTGCTCCTCTTAACTAATGCTTATCTTTGCCCCTTGTCAAGAGGTGGGTACATCAGCACCAATAAGTGATTTTCACTTTTTTTTTAGGGGGGCGCATATCACTTGTCGACACTGATGTGCCCACCCCCTAACAGGGTGCGAAGAGGAGCGTTAAAATAAGAGGAGCAGATACAATCCACCCTCAGGATATTGAGGTTTAGGAACTGTGTACTTATCATGAGGCCATCACTAGTGGAGAGTCAGCACAATGGACTGTTGCCATGAGTGAAGAGATTAGAATCATACTTGGAAGCTAGTGAGACCGCCAAAAAGCCAAAAGATTGTGGGTTGTAAATGGGTCTTCAAGAAAAAGGAGGGAACTTCAAGGGTGGAAGATGCAAGGTTCAAAGCACCGTTGGTGTCATTGGGTTATACTTAGAAAGAGGCCATTGACTTCAATGAAGTGTTTTCATCTGTTGTGAAGCATAACTCAATTCGGGTGCTACTTTCCATGTTGTTTTGTTTGAATTGGACCTTGAGCAACTTGATGTTAATATTGCTTTTCTGCATGGTGAACTAGAAGAACATATTTATATGCATCAGCCTGAGGGGTTTATGATCCAAGGAAAGGAGGATGATGTTTTCTTATTAAAGAAATCTTTGTACGGTTTGAAACAATCTCCTAGGCAGTGGTATAAGAGGTTTGATACCTTTATGGTTGGAAATGGCTATTGTAGGAGTAAGTTTGATAGTTGTGTCTATCACAAGAAACTTTCAGGTGGTTCTTTTATTTATTTGTTGTTGTAAGTTGATGATATGTTGGTTATTGCAAAAAACATGTCTGAAATCAACAAATTGAAGGCTCAGCTTAGTGGTGAGTTTGAAATGAAAGATTTGATGCTTCAAAGAAGATATTAGGTATGGAAATTCATAGGGACTAAAAAATAGGCAGATTGTACTTGTCACAAAAAAGTAAATTGAGAAGGTTCTATAATGTTTTGGTAAGCAAGAGTCGAAACTAGTGAGTACTTTATTTGCAGTTCATTTCAAACTCTCAACTGTTTTATTACAACAAACTGAGGACGAGGTGGAGTATATGTTGCGTGTTTTTTTATGCTAGTGTTGTTGGGAGCATTATGTATGCTATGGTATGCATAGGCCAAACATTTCATAAGCGGTCAGTGTGGTTAGTAGGTACATGGATAAACCTGAAAAAGCACATTGGTAGGCTTTAAAATGGATTCTTCAGTATTTGAGAGGTACATCAGATATTAGGTTGGTATATAACCGAGGCAGTGACATTTCTAGTAGTGTTGTTAGATATGTTGATTCTAATTATGCTAGAGATCTGGATAGGAGGACGTCTCTGACAGGGTATGTCTTCACTCTTTATAATGGTGTCATCAGTTGGAAGGCAACTTTACACTCCATAATTGTCTTGTCTACTATTGAGGTAGAGTATATGATAGCTATAGAGGTAGTAACGAAAGCTATTTGGCTGAGAGGTTTGGTTGGTGATCTAGGGTTCCGACAGGAGCAGATTATTGTGTATTGTGATAGCCAGAGTGTCATACATCTGACTAAAAATCAGATGTACCATGACAAGACCAACATATTGATGTCAGACTTTGCTTTATTTGAGATGTGGTTTTTGAGGGTCCTATCTTAGTGAAGAAAATTGCTACAGCAAAGAATCCAATAGATATGATGACTAAATCCATTCCTACAGTCAAGTTCAAGCATTGTTTGGACTCGATTGGTTTTGGTAGTACCTGAGTGCCCCTAGGGAGCTTGTGTGAGGATGGCTAGAGGAGTCTCTATTTTGCGGAGATTGATGGAATTCAAGCCAATGTGGAGATTTGTTGAGTGTGGCTTGAATTCTACCTTGTATTCAGATGTTACTGATGTCTCAAAGAAGTACTGGTGATCAAGCCCCGCCAACCCGAGCCGTGACCCGGTTTAGTTCTCTTTTGAGTAAACGCATATATAAGATGGGTTAAGGTTTTCTGAAGAGCGATCTTGACTTTGACAAAGAGAGAAAGGGGTGGATTGGTGTATTTAGGGCTTAGGGTTTGAGACCTTATTTTCTTTGTAATCTCCTTTGTTTATAGTAAAATTTCTAGCCGTCTTCACCTGTGGATGTAAGCTATAAGCCTAACCACATATATCGTTGTGTTCTATGGGCTTTGTGCTTCTTGTTTACTTCAATTTTCTCTCTAGTTTTTGGGTGTAGTTGCAACAGAAGCGAAGAGACTATGGCCCAAAATCATCCAAAAAGAGGTTTTGTATCATCTAATGAGATATGGAGATACGAGGCTGATTTCTACGACTGACCATGATATTTGATCTCAAGAACTTATCAATAATTCTTTTATTTTATTATTTATTATTTAATTTATTGTTTTGATAGATTTTTTTATGTTTCTTAGGAAACAACTATTGCATTAAGAACGGGAAGAAAATCCCTGGGGGGACCAATGAATGCCCCCAACCCCACAGTGGAGGGATAAAAGACCCGACTGAGCCTTTTTATGAGCACAATAGTTTTGCAACCTGTTTACATAGCATATATTATAGACATCAAAAGATGAACTAGCAACTTTAATATCCATAAAAGGGTTCTAAGAGTCTAAGGGCTATTGTCTAGCTTCCTTGCAATGCAGTTAGTTGCAACAGATGATTCAGTTTCCAAAAGGACTCGTTGAGTTGAGAGCTAGGAAGCCAACTTGATTCTCCACAAAATCACATGAAGCTCAGCTTCAAGCACTGAACAATGGTCCATTTCTCTTGTGACTATGCCTACACAAACTCCCTCAGTGGTATGAGCCACAACAGCTACAACCAACCTTGGTCATTGTTCGGACAAGCTGCATCAGTATTTACCTTTATAATACCTTGAGGAGGGGGTCCCATTTGATCACCTAATGACGCATAACCCCCTTTCCAGTTGAGCAATTAGATGGAGGGAAGCACTCCATCATGTCCCTGAACAACCTATAGAATTGATAGATAGTAAAGTTAGGGTATTCTAATCTTGAGTTGAAGTAGGCAATGTTTTGAGAACACCAAATAACCTAGTAACTGATTGCAATTTTTGTTAGAAAAATGGTTGTTAATTCCTTTGAGGACCATTTATGGGCGAGAATGGCCTAAAACCATTCAATAAATGTGGGATGGGGTGAATTAATGAAGTGATATGGAAGGTGTAAACGACACTAGATGGCCAATGAAAGAGGACAAGTAACATAGCAATGTAAGGTGGTTTCAGTATCCTGGGTACATCGAGGGCACTAAATGGGCAATGACGGTATTCTCAAGTTGAGGTTGTAATAGACAAGGAGAGCCTCACGACATGCTTTCCATAGAAAGTTCTTTATTTGATTTGGAACGTTCGATCTTCATATAGCTCTCCAAACTGTTGAGTGGTTCATCCTAGTGAGGTCATTAGTTCTGGTAACTAGAGCTGCATAAGTGGACTTTACAAAAAATAATCCTTTCTTATCCAATTGCCAGAGGAGGGAATCGTATCTGAGGTGTGGGGAAAGTGAAATGGCTTGAATTGCTGATTTCTCTTGTGGAGAGATGTACCGTGCAATCTCCTCTAGACATTGATTATTGATGTGGTCAATCAAGGACACTACCTTAATGAGGGACAGGATTCTAGGGTTTGGAGAGGAAATTCTTCCAAATTCAAGTGTACGGATCCAAGCATCCTTTCATATGTCAATATTTTCCCCATTCCCTAGTATCCACATGCAATGTTTGTGAAGAATGGCTCTTCCTCAGATTATACTCTTCCATCCCCACGAGCCTAAGGTGCGAATAGGGTTATGGAGGAAATTTGAGGTGGGGAAATAAATGGATTTTAGGACTTGGGCACATAGGGAATCTGGTTGTTAAAGGATCCTCCACCCTTGCTTAGCAAGCAGAGCTAGATTTGAAGCATTTAGATCTTGAAAACCCATCCCACCAGTCATCTTTGGTTTCCTCAAAATTATCCAATTTATCAAATGGATACGATGTTCTTAGTTTCTCTAGCCCCTCCAAAAGACCCTTTGTTTTTTGTCCATCTTCAAACTGATTGACTTTGGTAGAAGGAATGAGGACATGGTGTATACGAGCAGTGAAGAAGTGATTGACTTGATGAGAATCTCCTTCCCCCCTAGGGACAGCAACAACTCCTTCTTACCCTATATTTTGTGGTTCACTTTTTAAGTAATGTATTGGAAGAGATCAATCTTTTTCCTACCAATTAAGGAAGGGAGTCCAAGGTAGGATCCTAGGCTAATATTATGAGTTATTTAGAGCTACTTTGTGATTGGAGTAGCTATCTCTGCTGGTGTCTTCTTGTGGAAGTAAGCATCTACTTTCATGTAGTTTATTTGTTGACTTGACTCTTTTTGGAAAGTATCAAGGCATTTTAAGAGCCCCTTAGAGGATTGGAGAGTGGCCTCTATGAATAGTAGACAATAATGTGCAAATAGGAGATACGATATTGTAGGACTTCTTTGACGGATCTAGATGCTTTTGAAAAGTCCTTCGCAAATTGTTTAGGTAACTATGGACACCGAGGGGGCCCACTTTGACTCGCTTGGTGCTGACCCCCTTCTTGGATGCGAGGGTCGGGCTTTACTTTGGAGTTGCCACCAACTCTGGGTTTAACCGACAGAGTTGGACGTTAGTTCTAAGAGGAGAAGTCTAGACCTGAAGATCTAGGGTTTAACTCCTAATACTGGTATGTGTTCTTAAGATTTAGGGTAAGTCGTTTGGTTGCATTTGGGGAAGGTGTTAGGCACCCCAAATACCGACCTTTTTAGGGTGGCTTCTCCCATTCATACAAGTTTTAGTTTTATATCAAAGTCCATGCTTTGTTAATGTTGAATTAGGAGTTTGCTAAGTTTTCTTAGGCTTAATGCCTATTTTTACTCTCAATGCATGGATTTAATTCAGGGTGAAAAATAGGTGTTAGCTTATGAACAATCTAGAAACTGTTCCTTAATTTAATTTATTCTAATTATTGGAGACCCCTCATGGGTTAGGTCTTTAGAGGGGTGATGGACCCTCTAAATGGCTTACTAGTTGGTTCCTTAGGGTTAGGTGATAACCCTAATGGTGCAATCTTTTGGGAGGGTTTGGTGGGTCCTAGCACTGTGGAAACCATGGTTTAGGTTGAGGGAAGTTTCCTAAGGTATCTCTGTGTAACCCCAGAGGTCTTGATCATAGGCCACATGGAGATATGATCTCCCAAAGTATGGCACATAATCATTTGTTATAGGCCTAACGCTTTTTTTTGGGTCTAAAGCCTGATTGTTCAATGTCTGAATTTAATTCAGGGTGAAAATAGGCATTAGGTGTTAAACCAGTAGCCAACATGGGTTTTTGGGCCACCAAAGTGGGGCTCAAAGGGGTGGGGTTTCTCTAGAGTCTTTACACTAACCCTGGGGTATACTCACACTTAACCAATTTTTTAAAAAGATGACTTTTAAGATCCAAGATTAACGCCTAAAAGTCACTCCAACGCTTGAATTTTCATTCAACGCTTGTTTTTAAATTCAAGTGTTGGGACAGAAATAAGGGCCCACAGAGGTGCGTATGCACAAGAGTGACTCTCAAAAATCGTAAATGCCTTGGAATAGGCCTAGAAAATAATCAGGGTTCCCTGGGGTGGGTCTCAGATCTCAAAGCCTGATTTTTCTCCTGACGCTTGTTTTTTAATTCACTTAAAACATAGGCGTTAGTTATTAGGAGAAAATCCAACAGCTAGATTTCTCGATTTTGGGCCCCTTAGGATTTTATAAAAATTTTAAAATTAAGCATGCTAGCAGGGAATCTATACATGAACATCATATAAAAATTTGAATATCAGATCATACATAGAAAATTCAAACAAAAATCAGCAAATATTCACCAAAACTAGGTCCCAAAAGACCTAGTTTTTTAGGTATGTTTGGGAGGCCATCTCAATGCCTTCCACAACTCCTAAATTCGCGAAATTAAATATAGCATATCATGTATATGTCTAGTCTAACATAGTAAATTTGTGCTCAAGAATCCTTCTACAAAAATCACATGAAAATCAACAAGGAAATCAGTAAAAAATAAGAGCAAGTAGAGGCTGTTGAGCCTCTACCATGTACCCGAATTAGAACAGAGTTCTAGCATGAAATCGATAGCATAAAAACAAGCTAATTGACATATATTAAAGAGGGAGGGGTGAATTGGACTTGGGTTTAGGCTTACTTTGCCTAGGGTTGATGCAAGCTTGCTAATTCTTCTTCTTCCTCCTCTTTCCCTCTTGGGGATTAGGGTTTTTGTTGCTAACCTTTACTTGCATGAATTTGGGGTTATTTATAGCCCAAAATTAGTGTAATATAGGGTTAGGATTGAGTTAGGGGTTTGCTAAGTGGAGAGCTAGGATGATGTCTATCCTAAACTAGGTGGAGGGCTAGGATTCAATCTTGGTTTTATTAGGTGGAAGGCTAGGATTAATTTAGCTAAAATGAGGTGGAGGGTGGGAATTTATTTGTGTTTGTTGACATGGATTGATGAGGTGGAAGAGGAGCATGGGAGATGTCTTTTCAGGCAATCCTATTTCTTGCAATCTTCAAAGGTGTGGCATGAGATGCCAAATGAGGGGTTTGATTAGCTCTCTAGGGATTTGAAATTCAAAGGGAGGATCCAAGGGAGGTGAGTGAGAGAGAGAATAGGAAGATTTCAATCCAAGGGTTGCCAAAAATGGCTTAAGGATGTGAATGCATTTAATGTAAAATATCTAGATTTAGGTCATTTGATGACTAGGGTTGTTTTTTTATTTTTTTGAACCCTCTCTCTACCATCACTCCTTGCGAGCTCTCGAGCTCGAAAGTCATCCCAGTTAGTGTTAATTTCACATGTCACAGATGCTTCGATCGCACTGGTCCAATCGGAACCAAATTATGAAAAAGGTAAAGGGGTGAAATCATAGTTTTTTTACTTGAAAAGCTCTCAGATGCATTTTGAGCGGACCAGATAATAAAATTGATTTGAGACTCGCCTAGGGGTTGATGACCCCAGGTTCAGGTGATTCATAGTTTCTGACTATGCGAGATTACGGTACCCGAGCAGGAAATTAGGTCAAAAACCATTTTCTGAGTTATTTAACAAAATTGGACAGGGAATGTTGTTGGTTTTTTAGTAAATTGTCGTCACTGGCCATATCTGGAGGATTTGAAGCTTAAAGAATCTTAGAGCTACAGGAGTTGACAGACTGGTTATTAGGTTCCCAAGTAATTATCAAGAGTTTTTCAAAGCAAAGACGCTTAAACAAATTAGGTTTTTGTAGCTACCTGAAGCCGGGTGAAATTAAATGACTAGACATTCTCTAAACTATGAGTTTATGAAATGTTTTATTGAAGATAGGGGTGAAATTGAGAAAATGGCTCTAACCTTACTGCATTTCAAGTTTGGGAGAACTTTTAAGGGCATTTTGCGTATCAAATACAGACAAAATGCACTTTTTTGGATTTGGGTAAAAATGACTGCTTGGGCCATGGATTTTCTATAAATTAGTGTAGATCTGATAACCTTGAGGCTCTAAATTTATAGTGGTGTAGCCACGGACTATCTAAATTTTTTATTTTAGATGCACTCCCTAAAGTTGGTTGAATATCTGATTTTTAGACCTGATTTATTGCATTTTTGGAGTATCTGAGGGAATCTTGACAAATAGACTTTTCAAAAGTTCTTACTCCTTCGATAACTCTTCAAAGACCTAACAATTCTGAAGAAATGGACACCGACTAATCCTGATTTGGAGGTCTGGAGAATATTCTAGCTCTATAAGAGCAAAAAATGGGAAATAGCTTTTTGCCTCTTGGGGAAGATTTGAGGTTTCTCAGAGGTTCAAGACTTTAAAATTCTCTTCTCAAACCTGGAGATTTGAAGCTAAGGCCGAGGCCGAGATATGGCGACTGACCTTTCTAGATTTGGAGATCGGATGAATTTCTAAGAGCTTTTGCAAGGATTATTTCTTGGTCAAGGTTGTCATAGATTGAGAGATTGGTTGTTGCCATTCTCGAGCAGTGTTTGATCTATGATGAGTTCCCTAGAATGGGGAGAAGCAGGGATGCATAAGATCTGAAATTACATCATTTGGACTATAGGAGAGGCTCTAGGGATCCTTTGAAGGTCCAGGGGTAGGTTCTCTAAGTTAAAAGGGTAAAATGGTAATTATTCACCCGCAGGTCGAAAAAGATGAGAACGTGAATTCTTTGTCTGTGATGCCTCATGACAAGAAAGCTTACGTAAATAGAGAAATTCAATGATCTAGATGATAGATAATGGGTTATGGGCCTTTGAAGGTAAAAGGACCATTTTTCCATTTATGATGCTTTATTAGAGAAAGACTTACAGGAGATAGAAAACTTATTGATGACATGAATGGGGTTCTAAAATGTAGACCATAAAAGTCCCATTGATGCTTTTGAGTGAAATTAGGGTTTGTTCAAAAATGATGCATTTTGGTTTGTAATGAGGTGCTTTGACTGATGCATTTGCAATTGGAGTATCTATAAAGACCTCTTTGGGGATGTCTAACCTCTTAGATTCCAGGTTTTATCTTCCTAAGCCAAGGGTTCTTAAAGTCTTTATGCTATCATATAACCCGAGTCAAAATTTGGGTGTTGATAGATGCCCCTCTTTGGTATGTGTGGCTTTTCCGCATATAGTAAACAAGGAAGTGCCCTAATTTTGACTTTTGAGAGACCATGTCTTTTCTTTGTATGTAACTCATGGATATTAGGTTGGTAGTTTTTGAAACATAGAACTGTTTTGACTGAAAAATGGTATCAGGCTGAATTAGTCATTGACTTTGGATCAAGGTTTTGAAATGTGTTTGCTTCTGAAATGCCTTCTTGGGTTGAAAGTATCTTTTTGGTGTTTTGTAAATTCTTTCATTCTTATTTTCAAAAGTGGGTCTTCACCAATGGAGGGACTTCCTTTATTTTGAAACCATGGGCTATTCATGAGTTATACGTAAGCAATTTACATTTTCTCTAGCTCTTCGGATGTTACTGTTAGCATATGCGCTTCATTGGGAGACATGTAAGTCATCGACAATAAGCGTAACTACTTGAAAACATTACAGAAAATCGATACGTGAAACCGATCATGAAAAAGTTGTAAACACATAAACCATTTAGATGACTTATGCACTTATATTTGTTTTTGGCTAGCTTAATGCTTTAACTTGTATGAATTATTTGAAGTTGCTTATGAAATTTGTATATTTGACATGTTTTGCATTTTCTATGTTCATTGATCATTGATTCATTTGTGAAGTTGATTGCTCAGACGTCTTTTGTAACTGTCCTTGAGAGATTTAATGGAACTCAACAAGGGATGTTAGTGAAGCTCTCCCTGGAAAAGCTATGGGAAATATATGTAGTCATGATTAAACACTTCTCAGTTTTACATCAGTCATGGTACATATGTGCTAAATATCACTTCCAAAGACACGTGAGGCTTTACATTGGTTGTGATATATAGCAGGATTGATCTACATCAATGCCTTTTTCCCACTTAGGTGAATGTTGTATTTTATGGGACTCACGGAGAAATTTTGGGAGCTCTCTCTAGAAAAGCTATGGGACCTTGGAGGGTCAGTGCTACACATCCATAAAGCAATGGCTACATAATCTATGGATTGATCCATGACAATATTTTCATCCCACTTAAACATTGTCAAGGCAGGAGAATGTGCAATGGAGAATTTATATGACTCTCTCCGAAAGCAAGTGTGAGATCCCATAGGATCGGTTGTTGTGCCTTACCCAGGAGATAGCAACCCAATCTTTGCTAAAGTAGGTATAACATAACATTTGAGGGTGAATGAAACACAATGCTTATGTCCCAATAAGTAAGCATCACCAAGGTCGGTGCTAACAGGTCGGTCTGTTAAGCATTGACTGTTAGAACTTATAAAGAAATGTTGTTGCGCTCTCTCCTGAGAAGCTATTGAAGGGTTTTTCTCACAAGTAACCCATGCTATAGAAGTACTACTCAATCTTGATAATTGTTTAGACTATGATTAGCAAAACATTATGGCTAGGAGCTAGCATTCCACAGACTTGATGGATCGAAGTGTGGCATTGCTCATTGTCTGATGCCGAGGAAATGACACGAGGTGGCTGTTAGGAAATCATGCGGCAGATAAAGTACTAACTGGAATGACCAACGCAGGTAAGACATTCAAAAGTATGAACTGAGTTGTGCCAAAATTTGAACTGGAAGGGTGGCTTGGTTAGACGTGCAGAGAAATGTTATGAGCTCTTTCCCGTGAAGCAATGGGGGGTTTTCTCACAAGTAACCCATTTGTTGCGAGGAGGATTCTTCAGGCATGATAGCAATCTAGCTATGGGCTTAGGAATTACATAGACTTTATGGATTGAATTATGATGCATATTTACGTCCTAATAATAAATATCACAAGTGGGTCATACCCTATAATTGTCCCGACTTCAATAGAGGGTAGGTAGAGGACCGGCCAGGACTAGAGATGTTGTTGCGCTCTCTCTGGAAGCTATGGGGGTTGTGATAACAAGGAACCCAATGCTACGTATTATATATAACTCCCTAACGGTATTAGTGCTAAGATAATACATAGACTATGAATCGAAGTATAGCATTCAGCTATGTCTGAATAACCAGGATGCTACTTGGCAATTTATTCATGCTTTAGGGATTGCCGACCAAGCTTGTGAAAAACTTTTTGGGCTCGTTTTGATAGCCATGGGATTTCAAGAGACCGATGCTGTGTATCTGTTTCAACCATCCAATTTGCAAACATGGTTGGCATAATGTACAGGCTATAAAGTGATGATGCCTACCTACACCCCAGATAGGCAGTTTATCTATGAAAGCCTTTCTACAAAGTCGGGGACTGACATGACTTAGCGAACCTACGTGGCCTGCATGAGGTATATCCAGAGGTTTTTAGGCTTACTCTGAAACCCATGGAGATTTCGAGGAATCAGTGCTATATATTTATTTCAATCAATTTCCAAAGATGATTGTCATGGTATATAGGCTATGGATTGAGGTCAACATCTGTCTATACCTAGGTAGACAGTCTACTATGTCAACTATTTTGGCCATTTTTGGTGAGGCAACCTAGAGTTTCCCACCGAACCTGTGGCAGCCTGATCAGGGTTATCATGAAGTTTTTAGGCTTATTTTGAAAGCCATGGAGATCATAAAGGATCAATGCTACATACATGTTTTAACTAATTTCCAAAGACGGTTGTCATGATATATAGGCTATGGAATGATGTCAACATTTGCTTGTACCCGAAAGGTAATCTGTCATGTCAACGGTTTTGGCCATTTCTGGAGAGGTAACCTAGAGTTCCTCACCGAACCTGCGGTGGCATGAGTAGAGCATATCAGGAAGTTTTTGGGTTTAACTCCGAAAGCCATGGAGATCACAAGGATCGGTGCTATGTATTCATGTTTTGTCATATTACGTAGGCAATGGAACGATGATCGACATTTGCCTATACTCGGTAGGCAATCTGTAAGGTCAAAATTTAGCCCTTTATGTGAGGGAGAGTTCTCACTGAACCTTCACACAACCTGATATCAAGGTAAAAAATGATCAATGCATCATTTCCTATCAAACATCGCCATAAGGATGAACTTTTATTGTAGTTGCTTTGCCAACGGAGCGGTCTTCAACTTTTAGATGCTTGCCATAAGAATGGAACTTTGTTAAGGGTGATAACTGATCATCAAATAGCTTTGTCGATGAAGCAGTCTTCAGGTTTCAAGTGCTTGTCATAAGAATGGACTTTGCTGAAGGTGATAACTTATTACCAAAGTGCTTCACCGATGGAGTATACTTCATGCTTTATTTGCTTTACCGATGGAGCGGGCTTTAGGGTTTCATTTGATTTATTGACAGAGCAGGTTTCAGGTTTCATTTGCTTTTAATTCATGATGGGAGATTTACTAAGCTTACTTCAAAACTACGGAGGTCCTTTAGGGATCAACATTATTTTGAAGGGGCCTTTACCCAATTCCACTACTAAGGGGCCGGGGCCCAAATTCCTTAAAGGGCGGCGGCCCATCATTTATTGCAGAGGGGCCATGGCCCAATTTCCTTAAGGGCGGAGGCCTGTCATTCATTGCAGGGGGCCAAGGCCCAATTTCCTTATAGGGCGACGGCCCGTCATTCATTGTAAAGGGGCCGGGGTCCAATTCTTTTCCTAGAGGGACTACCCAATTTCTTGCTCAAGGGCCACGACCCAATTTCTTTGGCTCAAGGGCCACAGCCCAATCTTTTGCTCAAGGACCGGGGCCTAATTCTTTGTTAAAGGGCCATGGCCCAATCTCTTTGCTTAGGGACTAGGGCCCAATTCTTTAACAGGTGACGCGTCAATCTTTGTTCAAGATTGGCGCAGGATGACACATTATTCTGAGAGACAATGTATTATCTCTAGTTTTCTTTGGCCATGAATGGCGCTCTACTAGAGAT
>JAOXJP010097756.1:0-14485 GCA_025762735.1 Platanus orientalis | reverse complement strand
GGATTACTCTAACAAAAAACAAAGTTTGGCACTATTAGTCTTATTACATGGACACATAAAATGTTGTACCACCCTTAAAATATCCCAAACTCTTAATTACCATGGACATCTTCCATTGGCCTTTCTTCCTAGATAATTCTTTGGCTTGGGCTTCCAAATAGGATAGGTGTTCTCCAAAAATTGCAAGGCTGTTGCATCAAATCCAATTCTAGATTTCACGCTCCAGCTAGTTTTGATCCAAAATACCACATATGTGTTGGTTGTGCCTCAAAATACCATAATAAAAATTAAAGAAAAAAAATTGGAAATCCAAATTCAAAGTGTAGGTAGGGTTTCTAATCAATTTACTAGTCTTAGCTCTTAGGTACAGAATTATTGACATCTACCCAAGTTATATATGACTTTCAACAAAGTTATACAACTTCGGTCAAAGTAATCTAATTTTTATAATGAATTTAAAACATTTTGGTCGACACAAACAAAATGTGTCAAAATTACTTAAACAAATGCAGGAGAAAAGGCAATGATCTGGTGCTCTGATTACCAAATTGATGTAGGACCAAGAGAGGATAATTTTGTTATCTTTTCAAGGGCTAGGGTTGAGAGGTTAAAAAGAGAGAGACTATGTAACAGAGAATTTTGTAGTAAAATAAAAGAACAACAAACAAAAAGGATAGAGAAAGAGAAGAAGATACCAACTAGAATCACATTGGTCATTACCTAGGCAATCACACTGGGTAGGATGCATTCACACTACCAAGAGCTGTTTAGCAAATTTTCATCAAAATTTCATTCAAACAACTATATTAAAAATTTTGAATTACAAAGTATATATAAGGATCTCACACCCCAGACTTCCAAATCCCATTATAACTAGAGTTCCTAATACAGATTAAACTCTAAAATAGTTAAATCATGTCACAAAGTGACTCCTTTAGCCATAACTTACCCATATCACATTGATTTTGTAGGATCTTGGACTTGTTAGAAAAATAACTAAATAACCCTTCAAATGATACCAAAATCAAGCTAAACAGTTAGGTTTTGACCCTCCAAGGCAAGGCCTAAAGAAAAGTAACAAAAATAAAACATTCACTTTCCTTTTTAAAAAAAAAAACCAACCTTCTTAAAAAAATATAAAAATAGCCAAATTGACTAACCAGAAACCAACCTAGATTATCCCAAAATTGACGAAATTATTGTTGCCAATCAAAATTTAAATCTAAAATACCCGTACATAAGCCCATCAAATTTGAGAATAAGCTTTTTTGCGTCCTGCACCACCGAAATATCATAAAATAAAACTATATGTTACTTCCAAAATGGTCGATGTTGAAAGAACAACACATTTCAGCCGAAATAGATTGAATGTGTTGAAATTTCGTTTTATGGTTATGATGTATGAATAAATAAGCAACCCTTTCCAGCATGTACAAAAGAACAAGCAACCACAAAATTATAAAGATAAAAGACCATAAGGCCCCCCACCCCCCGCAAACAAAATCCAAATATTCCTATCAATGTCAAAAAATGAAATGATCAGAATACACATCAACAAGAGCAAAGTCCCAAAAAAAATCTTCAATCTTGAATACCGACAGTTGAAAACATGTAGGGACAATCAGGTTGACACTATAGAATAAGCATGAGCTAACTAATGTAATGTGTCTAGCAGTCACGATCATAGAGGATCCAACCACCAACTAGATTGGCATCAGATATAAAATGGCTCATAAATTAAAAACCTTCAACACATTTAATACCATGTCTACACACACACACAAAACCTTTAATTTTAACCATGAGATACGCATCCAGAAGTAAGAATCCCATTTGAAAGAATCTGCTTTAATTTTCTGTGTAATATGGTCATTATTTCTTCCCAAGTTGTGTCTTGTTCCGCAAAAAGATGGTATTAGAAAATCCCATTAAACAGAATAATAGAAACAACTTTGTGCATCAAAACATTGATCATGTGCCCCTAAAAACCATCATCTTTTTTTTTTTTTTTTACTTTATGGATAACTGGAATTTTATTCAATAAAGGAAAGCAAACCATGGAATAAAAGAGGCATCAACTCCCAAAAAAAAATTAAGGACACTAAAACATTGCATCAAAGCCCATACTCACAACCAACAAAAAGTCTAGGAGCTAATCTAGCATGAGACTGCTCATATACATAATATCCCTATGCACCCCAGACTTAGCTAGATCATCCGTAGAAGAGTTTGCCTCTCTTGGAATCAAATGATACGAGATGTTAAAATTGGATGTAAGGGAGCAAGCCTCCTTCATGAAGTGAGTTACCTCCACAGGCCACGCCCAACCAACTTCATCCAACTAATGAAAGATGATGAGTCTCCTTCTACAATCAATTGAGGGGGATCAAGAGAACAGGCCATCTTCAACCCAAACAATAAAGCCCAAAATTCCACCGAATGACTATCCCCCATCCTAATAGGACCTAAGAATGCCTGTAAACATATACCTTCAAAGTTCCTGAAAATGCCCCCAATTCTAGAAGGCCCTGGATTGCCCAAGGAGCAGCCATCAAAATTGAGCTTCACAGATGGACCTGATGAAGGGATCCAAGGAAGGCTGATCACAGGAACATGGGGGGCCGACCTAGCAATTTCAGGGAGATTCTTGGACAACAAGTCGAAAGGAATGTCATGAAAAGTATCTATGCTAGAAATCTAGATGTATATAAAGCAACTCTCATAGATATCATGTCAATCATCTGCCTGAAATCCAAAATTGTGTCATGGAAGATTCTACTATTTCCTTCCTCCAATACGGACCAAACTGTCACCACAAGAATATATCACCAAAGAAGCTTTCCCCTCTTTCCAAAGGGGGAAGGATATCAACTTCATATAAAGGCCTGAATATCCTCAGAAAAAGAAGAAAAACTGTACAGATTGAAGAAGTAATATCAAGTATCCAATGTAAACTTAGTAATATCAAATCTCCAATGTAAACTTACATTGGATAAATATGTGATTTGTCAACTCCCCATCTGATAGGCATAAATGGAAAACAGTCAGAAGGATGCACCATCCCTTACACCAGCATTGAAGCAAATCTCCTGTATTCACATAATTGAGGGCAACTTCCCAACATAGATCCTTATATCTCAGACGTGGTTTATTATTCCACACCAATTTGTAAGGAAAGACCAAAAATGAGGAATTGGAAGGAGCTTATGACAGTAAAGCAAAATGGAATGAAGTAGGGGAGTAAAGGCCATTGAAGATAAGGACCAAATACAGGAATCTTGTTTTTGAAGGGTCTATGAAAACATCATAAGGTAGACGGTAAGAGCAATTATTTCCCCTAATTCAGAATCTCTCAAACCTCAATGCAGACTCAGATCCCATGCCAAATAGGCTATAAGGATAGAGAAAGTATAGAAAGTGGATATGGCCAGACCTTTCTTGCGGGACACTGTAAAGAACCATGGGAATTTCTGGCACAAGGGAGCTTCACCCCACCATACATCCTCCCAAAATCTAATCCTATCTCCCTTCCCGGGATCATACCTAATGAACTTTGAGAACTTAAAAATTAGCTTGCTGATGCTTTTTGGGGAATTCTAGTGGCAACCTTTGAGTCCCATCCATTAGGTTGAACCCCATACTTTGAGCACATCACACCATACCAAATACTTATTTGCTTTGATAAGCAAAACAGGTGGAGTGCATGAGATTCCATGTGTAATTTCAAGCCAAACCTTATTCACACAACCATATAGGCTCAAAAAGAACAAATTACATTTCCAGTTTTAGACACTAGAACCAACCAGAACAACTGAAAAAACTGGTACATGAAACTACTCATTCATCCCTTCAGTTACCAAAGTAGAAAGCACGGAAAAAAGATACCAACTGAAAAAGTGCCAACATTGCTCATCAGTATCAGAAGAAACATATTAAACAGCTACATATAGGAGTAGCATTGTGAATGATCTGGCGGTTTCACATAAGGACCTCATATTAAAAAAAAAGAACCCAAGCAAAGTCAGAGAAGCACCTCACCGCTGGCTCGCCCTTTATTCCATGTGATAGGAATTTCCAAAATCCTTTCAAAAAGCTGCATAACAACAAAATGCATGAATTTTAACATTGAATACAATATAGGTTACAAAACCAAAGGGAGGGACTAAGATTTATCTCTAAGACAAAAGAAGAATACTGCTAACCCTATGATTTCCACTTTTTTTCAAGTATATACCAGAAAAGATTTACTAGATAGTAGATACCCTACCGGAACGAAGACATTTGCAATCTTTAAATTGGCATGCCATTTCTGCTCAATGCTGTCAACAAACACAGATGCAGACAACCAGCCACCACCTTCAGGTGTGAAATCTGATCTCCACTCTTTACAGCCCCCACTCAGCTGCACGTGCACACGACCATAGTGATTTTGAAACTTTACATGTCCACTGACATTCTCCATCTCTCTATCAGTTCGTAAAACACATAAAGATAAGAAAGAACGCATATTCACATTGTTAACCTTAGATGTTCCAGTGCTAATCACATCATATGCATTAAACATTCATTAACAATCAGATGAAATTAAATCCACTCAAATAATGAGAAATTCAAGCTTACAGCCTTCTCAATAGTGTAAGGATAGACAGAGGTTTAAATTTTCAATTACAGAATTTATAGTAAAGTGTTACAAAATTACAAGGATACAACCAAACTGGAAGGGAACTGATTATATATATGAGAGAGAGAGAGAGAGAGAGAGCAGTAAACTAGCAGAAGGGACCATAAGGTCTCTTGCTTATTGGAAGTAAGATTAGACCTCTTATCTGAAATAAATAAGACTGGTATTACAAATTTGGGGAAGCCTCAGTGACCCAAATCTGCTGCTTTTTTGCTGGTATAAACGGAAGTAGCAGAAACCAACAGATCAATTCCAATTCTGGATCAGTTATCACTTTGTTCAAGAGCAGAACTGATTTTGTATTTTAATAGTGTAGTACGCTGAGAATTAAGGATTTGGAACCAATTATAGAGAAATTTGATTCAACTTCGTATGCCTTAAAGAAGAAGTTGTTGTCCTTCTGATCTATGACAACACAGGTTAAGCAACCCTCAAGGGAGGAAAAATATAAGAGTTTACCCTGTATCTCCTTCTAAGATGTCTGCACCATCGTGTGTGCCATGAGTACATCCAGGTCTTTCTTTTGAAGACAAGGTGATTAATAATGAGAATCATATGATGTCCTGGAATGCAGTTTCTCACCTTCTTTCTATTTCTTTTCTTTTTATTTTATTGTTTTTCTTGAAACGAATGCACCCACACACACACACACACACAATATTTCCTACAGGAGTAACCAAATTTGACTTTTTCTAGGGAGGGCTTAGTTTACACACAATATTTCTTGCAAGAGTCCAATTGTAACCAAATTTGACTTTTCTAGGGCTTGGTTCCTTTCATGACTGAATTGCTTATGTCAAAAGCCGGGGACCAATAATGACCTCAAGTGAGCAAGGAATCTTTTCAATTCTTTTAGATGTGATTTAGATTTTTTTCTTTTTATGAGTAACAAATTTATTAAAGTGAAGGACAAAAAAGTACAAAAAGGTATAGTGATGTTAACTGTGCATGGATTTACATTGGCATTCAGATATGATATCTAAAGGTGGTTTTTACAGAATTAAGGTTTGTTATAACTAATAACTAGGTTAAAGTTAGTTCACTTTCTTTTTCTTGAGATTTCTCCATGAATAAATTGTTGAAATCATTTATTCCATTAGTTTCCTTTTTTTCACTTTTCCTTGTGGTTTCTTCATGAATAAATTGATTAAAATATTTATTCCATTTGTTTCCCTTTCTTTTCTTTCTTTCTTTCTTTCTTTCTTTTTTTTTTTTTTGATAAGAGAACTTTCATTACAAGAAAAAGGATGAGAAATCCCCAAAGACAAGGGCAAATAAAAGCAACCAAAAACAAACAAGAAACTAATTACATAATAAATGATTTGGCCATACCTTTTTAGCAGTCACCACCGAATAATCATCCGCAAGCTTGCAATTGAGGCCCCAAAAACACACGATATCCTTAGCCTTCTTATAAATATTCAAAGATGGCTTCGCACACCCTTCGAACACCCTTTGGTTCCTTTCCAACCAAATGCACCAACAAATAGCCGGACAAAGGAGCTCCCACATGATTTGCCTTTTCTTGGAAAAATTCTAAACAACCTCCAAGCATAAAGTAACCCTATGAAGTCATTAAGGAAGACCCAAGCCAAGCCTATCTCTCTTAGGAACATACCTCATACCTCAGCAACAAAAGGGCAATGAATAAATAAGTGATCAATACTTTCCACCTCCTTCAAGCAAAGAAGACAAACAGCAACAGTCCAAAGGAAGAACGCCACTTTGGATGGGACCTTGAGATGCCATAGAATCTTCCAGAAAGGATCCGGTCCACCCCTAACCATTGAGCCTACCTCAAAGATTTAGCAGTAAAGAGACCATTGCTAGAGAAATGCCAAGTAAGACAATCCTCTCTATCAAGTCTCAAGCGAATAGGATCAATGACCCCAAGAAGAGTGTCCATTTTCTCAATTTCTCAATCATTTAGCCTTTTGTGCAAATCCATATTCCAGGAGCCCACATTCCCCTCTGTTAACCAATAATCACTTACCCTAACTTCCTTGTTTCTGGCAAGGTGAAAGATGTGTGCGGATTCCACCATAAGAGGCAGTGGAGAACACCACCTGTCCTTCCAAAATAAAGTTTTAGAGCCCAAGCCCACATCATTTCTAATTTCACGTTCAAAGTCTACTCTACCATTCATAATCGCCTTCCAACAATTGCAGCCATATGGGGGGAAGTTTGGTTTCTCAATCATTCAACAAGCCATATTTGCTAGTAATCACTTGCCTCCACAAACTATCCGGTTCCCTACTGAATCTCTAGAGTCATTTAGAGAGAAGAGCTTTGTTCACATCACGGATACGATTTATGCCAAGCCCTCCCAAATTCTTTGGTCTAAAAATATCTTCCCAAGACACTAAGTGCATACCATCACTCTGAGAGCCCTTTCCCCAGAGGAATTCTCTTTGACATTGATCAATCTTCTTTTCCACCGAAGAAAGAATAGTTAGGAGGGACAAGAAATAAGTAGGAAGACTCAACAAAACCGACTCGATCAACACTATTTTTCCTCCCTTAGACACAAAGCTCCCTTTCCAGCCAGTCAGCCAACCTTTTTTGAATTCGAGAAACTACCGGATTACACACCGTTGTATTTTTGTAAGAGGCCCCAAGAGGAAGTCCAAGATAGGTGGTAGAGAGAGAACCAACCAAACAGCCCAAACAATCTACTAATCTTTCCATGTTGTCCATATTTCCAACCCCAAACATTTTGTTTTTATGAAGGCCACTTTGAGACCAGAAACCGCCTAAAAACAACTAATGACACAACGCAACTATAACACCTGAGTATTAGAGGTTTTACACATAATGAAGGTATCATCTGCAAATTGTAAGTGGGACACCAGCAGCCCATCAATTCCTACCCGAAATTCCTCCAGCAAACCACCATGAAAAGCTTTTGCAAGTAGCATCCCAAACGCTTCCGCCAAAATCAAGAACAAAAAGGGAGAGGGGGGATCCCTTTGTCTTAAACCCCTAGAGCCGTGAAAATATTCCACCGAAGAGCCATTAAGGAGGGAGAAAGAAGCAGTGCCATAGAATTTCTTCATCCATCTATGCCATTTATTGCCGAATCCCATCCATCTCAGCATATAGTTTAAGAAATCTCAATTTACTCTATGCTTTCTCAAGATCCAACTTGCAAAGAATACTAGACTCCCCCTTTTTTAACATTGCATCCATACATTCATTCGCAATAAGCACCCCATCAATAGCTTGTCTTCCATCAAGAAACGTGTTTTGGTTCGTAGAGATAACCTCTACTAAGGCCACTTTCAAACTGCAAGCCAGGGTTTTAGCTAGAATTTTGTAAACACTACCCATTAGGCGGATAGGACGAAAATCTACGACCGTGTTCACATGATTAGACTTAGGAATAAGGGAAATAAAGGTAGCATTACTGCCAATGTCTAGGAAACTTTCATCATGAAAATTAGCAATGGTATCCATAAGATCTAACTTGACCGTGGCCCAACAATGTTTAAACTCCATAGAAAAATCGTCCGGCCCCATGGCCTTATCATCCTCGATGCTCCAAACCTCCATTTTAATCTCCTCCTCCTGAAAATGCCTTTCCAACCATACCCTTGTAGCAATCTCAAAAATTGGACCCCATTTAGTTTTGGTCTTCTAATGCTAGGTTCTTTATACAGATTCATAAAATAGGTCACGATATGATCTTTAAAATGTTCAGCGCCACCTCGTTCCCAATTTCATCCACAAAGGAGTGAATGTGATCCATATTCCTTCTACAAGAAGACACCCTGTGAAAGAAGTGGGTATTCCGATCCCCTTCTTTCAACCAGTTTACCTTGGCTTTTTGCCTCCATTTGATCTCCTGCAAACAAGTAGTCCTTTCAGAGTCCTGTTTAGCCAAATCCCTCATCTATCTTTGAGTGTTAGGCAAGCTTCCATGCTCCTCATTTGTGTCCCAAAACTTGATCTCATCCAATAGCTGCTTTTTTTAGCCTTTGCCAAACCAAATGTCTGTGTTTCAAACCCTAAGACGATCTCTAAGTAACTTAAGCTTTAATCTCATTTTCTAACCAGGTTTCCTAGAAACCGAGAAAAAGTCTCACCAGTCCTTGACGAGGTCCTTAAAATTTGAGGATTGGAGCCACATCTTTTCAAATTTAAACGGCTTGGGAGCACCGCCAGCTATCTTTCCACAAAGAACCAATGGGATATGATCAAACACGATTCACGGCCTGGAAAGACCTTTAGAAAAAGGGGAAAGTCAAGTCCCACTCCGCAAAAAGCAGGAATCTATCCAACTTACTCAAAATAGGAGGCAATTGCATATTGGACCAAGTAAAAGATGTTCTTGAGATAGATACATCCCGCAAGGCCTGAGCATCCACAAAGTCAACAAACATTCTGGAACCAGAAGATAACCCACCATCACCCATCCTCTCCTCCAAACTCAGAACCTCATTGGGAGACAATGAATTGATTGGGAAACAAATACACTACAAGAAGTTCACTATTGATGCAAACAACCTCATGCGACTTATGTATGTATCCCCACATAAGAGTGCACGATTTAAATTTACACGTTATGTGGGATCAATTCAAATTTTGTAAGGGGTGGGTAATTTTGTAATAAAACCAATAGTGTCATGGTTAGTTTAGTTTTTTGGGCTTTTAGTTGTAATCCTGTTTTTCACTTTGGACCCATTTTTTCTATGGCCAAAACTTGACTTTTTGGCTTGATTTGATGTCATTACATAGGTTATTCAGTTACCTTTCTAACGAAACCAAGACTACGCAAATCTGAGGTGATTTGGGAAAGTCATGACCAAATTACTAAAGGAGTATCAATAAAAATGAAAATTGTGTTTTGTAGAAAGTCTTAAGTTTGAGTAGTTCTAAATTTTAGGAAAGTAAACTTTTTGTTTTAGAAAACTTGGCTAACAAGTTCAGGATTTTTAGGAAATTTCCAATTATAGCAAGTTTCTTATTGTTTAAGTTTGTAAGCCTATTTAAAAGCAACTCCTCCCCCATAATTTGATAACGAAGAATAAACAAGTTTTTACACATTTAGGTGTTCCCAAACTGTGGTTGTAGCCATGTTCTCCTCTCCAAGGGTTAATGCTATCTTCTAGGCTCCCCCCTTCCCTCCATGTGGGTTGTAGCACCCTACTACACTTGTGAGTATCCACCTCACCCTCCCTCTTTCTCCAAGATATTTTTTTTATCTTCTTTTCTTTCTACTTTTCTCTTAGTTTCTTGTTCTCTTCTCTTTTTCTTTTCCCTTTTCTTCTTCTTCTTGAAACCTCCATTAAAGAACCTTTACTTTTTCTAAAATTCTTTGATTTAACCCATCAAATCATATCGGAATTTAATAAAAGTTTAACTATAGAACCCTAGAACATGTCAGAAACAGCCATAAAAATTTTAAATTTTTTTGGGGCATCATAGGGGCATTTTGGTAATTTTCGGATTTTCTGTCCAAATTTACAAAAATACCCTTTTGGGCTCTTTTCTTATAGTTTATACTCTTTTTTTGTTCTAATTCCTGCTCATCTTCTTTTTGTGATTTTATTTTATAATTCTTAAATTTTTGTGGCTACTTGAAGTACTAAAAACAATTCTTGAAAACTTTTGCTTCCACACTTTAAATCTAACCATTGTTTGAGGGTTTTGGCATTACTCTACATCAATTTTTGGTATCTTCTCCCTTGTACTGAATGAATCACCCAACAAGAAATGAGGCATATACAGTACAAAGAATTATAGCCTGGCTGTAAACATAATTACATTAAAATAGCTAGCCGACAATACAACTCCAGTCTTAGCAAATGAGTCTACAAGATCATTGGTCAACCTTCGTCCCCAAGAAAATGAGAAGTTCAACAGCCCAAAGGCACAAACCACTATTAATAAATGGGATAACCTCCAAGGACCTTGTTGCAAAAATGGTTTCAAAAATCAACATTTTGTACAATTTAGCTGGAAATGAAATTTGTGTAATAAAAAACGCAACATATTGGCCAATAGCAACATGTCGTAATATTTTGGCCACTTCAAACAAACCTTTACACCCCCTTTATAAAAAAGCACAATGTCAAATGACATGCCAACTTAAATCGAGGCTTAACAAACTATAGAAAACCCCCTCTTTTGGCATTTAAAAAAAAACCTTAAATCTTGACATTCTAGTGTCAAAATCTAGAACTCCATTTCTGTCCCTTTAAATAAAAAACACTCATTAGATTACGAATTGAATATACAAGTCCGAAAAGTTAAATTTTAAGGAGAGAACCAGCAAGAACAAAAATAATACATGTTTAGGCCAAGACTTTTTTTATCGATTGTATGATTCCGCCTGACCTGTCATGGAGTTATTAAAAAAAATGGGAAATTTTTATTTTCGTTTTCAATCAAAAAATCATTTGAAAGATAAACTAAAAAATTTAAAACAGAGGAGCAGATGACCATGACTGGTCTAAATATGTCATGTGCTATTTGTATGCCTGATCTACATATGCAGGCTTGTATACATGTATATCTTTTTACTCATTAACACCCACAAACTGATTTTCACCCATCAAAGCTTCTATCTCACAATCCCTCTAACAGCAGGTTATAAATCAACCAAATAGATTTAACCGACTCAACCAGACAGACTCAATCCAGACCCTTTTACTAATCTCCTGTTTAACCCACTATGCATTTGGGGTATTCCTTCCCACATATTTATAAAATATATTGTTACTAATAAAGGAAACAAATACAGGAAGCTGGTTTGCAATCGAAATCCTAATTCCTAGTGTACAAAGGGCTCATGTTTGGTTGAATATCAATCAGAAATGTCTTGTACAGTACTCATTACTAATTATAACTAAATTAAAAAAAGATCCAGAAAATAATAAACATTGACATACCTTGTCACAAAAAAGAAGAAAAAAAAATGAACAAATAATCTTACAATTTAAAGTCATGACAACATCAACCTTATCTTCATAAATGATATAGCTATATGTATAAGAGAAGAGACTCACCTGGGCTCCTGGTCACCATATGCTAGCAGCATCAGAGTTCCCCCTGTGAAATACACAGAATCCAGTGTAACCGGAAGCATCTTTTCAATGCCTTCGGTCTGTACTTCATCTACCCCTTCAGAAAGTTCAGCAACAAAATCTTCAACCTTTAGACCCATGCCTGACTTCAGTTTCTGAATGTGACCAGCCAAATAATCAGATAACAGTTCTCCAACAGCTCTAGAGAGAGAGGGTAAACCTGATTTCAGGCTCAAGGGCCAGATGGGAATTAAATAGTTCATCGCTAGCCATGGTTCGAACTTTATGGAAGTTGCACCTTGCAATGTATGACTTCTCCTGCCCTCAGATCTGTCTTCAAAAGACTCCAGCATCTTGTCCTGTAAACTATTGGAACTGACTCCGGACTCGAAATGGTTATCCCGCACATGAATTCCATTTAAGTCCTCAATGTTTATATTGGTTTTCTCCGTGCTACTCGATGGCAACTTTTCACTAGATGTTCTCACTCTGCTAAGTTTCCCGACATTCATAAGGAAAGGTAGGCGTATAAAACTGAAGCTGTCAATTTGGCCACTCCTATGTTTGTCCCCATTGAGATGCTGAGTTCCTGAATTACCTTCATATCCAAGACCATTAGTCATGTTGTTCAGTAATTCTACGTTTGCATTACTTCTGGAGTACCCAGAAGCAGTTTCCACGGTTCCATGCTTCGCATTTTTCTCCCCTTTCACTTCAACTTCCCCATACTGGTTACCAGACCTGCTATGTCCATTACAATTCACCACAGTTGCAGTGTCATTGCTACTATCCTCACCTTTCACAAAAAGAGTTTTCAGTTGAGCAGCATCATAGATCCCAGCTGAAGGTGGCATTCCCAACTGGGAAGGCTTAAACTTCCCACCAGCTCCACCTTGAAAATAGGCAAGTGCAGCTACTGCACTTCGCTCAAGATTTCTCCTTTTGGCAGCAACACCAGCTTCAGTGATATCTTTCCCACGAGCCTTCTGTTTGAATCTGTGTTTTATAGGGCCTGATATCAATCTAGACCAGAGCTTAAGCCCAGTGCCAGGAACTGTCACGCCAAATGATTTCTCTAGATCAGAATGCTTCAACCCATACTCAATACCACTGTCCATGCAATGGTGATCCCTCCAGTGCATCCGCTCATCCATGCAGAAAAATGACTCCGAATTAGCAATTCCAGAATGGTCTACACCCTCCTTGAGAACATCAATTTCTGATGAACTAGAACATTGCTGGGAAACAATATAGCCAGTCTCTGCAGCTACTCTTGCGGCCTCATCCCTTTCTCTGGCCCAGCAAGCAGCAGCTTCCTCTCTCGCAATCCTCCTGGTTTTCGTACGATAATCTATCCCTTCTTCAGTTGAGCAGTGCCTCTTCAGAACATCCTCAGAAAAAGGAATTCCTAACCAAGAAAAATCCTCTTTTTGAGCAATTAACACATTTGGCTGAGATAAAATCGCATCTATCACAATCTTTCCCCTCCTCAAACTCGCGAAAGGACGGACACGAAGTTTCATTGTGGGGACCTCACCACAGGAGAACTCATCATGATGAGGCCCAATCGAACACGACTCCAAGGTGATGCCCAATGGAGAAATTCTTCGAACCTTACCAAAATTGAGCTCGCGCTGAAGATGTTCGCTCAGTACAGAACAAACTGATGGCAAAAGCCTGGCTTCAATAAAACTCCTAGCTTTCAACTGTCCATACCATACCAACATTCCTACTGCAGATACCACGGCAAAGAAAATAGAGAACCTAATTACCAACAACCCCTCCTTCCACAAAGGAAGAAAAGATCTAACAAGAGCCTTGCTTTGGGAGAAAGGCCCCTTTACACAGTTCATCCTCAAATTACTTCTCAACCCAAAGTTCCTCAACAGACTCTCAATATTTCTCCCACTAAAATGTGAAAACCTAATCCCTTGATACCCACCATTATTCTTCTTTGCACAACATAACTTGGGGAAAGCCTTCCTACCCAACCTCCCTCTGTCCACAGGAATAGAATTGACATTGCTTCTCCTGTTCACAGAGCTTCGTAGTGGAAAACCTAGAAATGGGCTATGCAGATGCTCAATACTCATTATCTTCCCTTATATAAATCCACCAAATCGCACTCATCTGCCGGGGACCAAGAACAAACTCTCAGTCCCCTACAATTTCAGGAAATTACAGGGCACTTTAGCATTCAAACCCTATTGAAAAGGGAGGGCAGGAAAAGGTCAGTCGTTTTCAATTATCCATATTCTAACCAAATTAACATACCCATCCAACAAAAAATAAAATAAATAAGAATAAGAAAATCAGCCATTGAACTAGACAGACAAAAAAGAACATAAAAAATAGTGATGATGAGACGCAATTCCCACAAAATATTAATAAATTGGTCTTAAAAAAATAAGATAATTACAGTGCTTCATCTGATATTGAGAACGCAAGAATCAACGTAAAACGGTGATAACAACACAGTTTCAATAAATTACAAAACTAAAGATCCAGACATTGGACCTCCCATCTCTTCTGAGCAAAATTTGGGAAGTTTTAGTAGAAAACCGTCTCACTGATCCAAAAGTGCTACTATCTACTTTACAAAAATCGCAGAATCCACATTAACAGGCTATAATTTTTCAAAAAAAATCCTAAAATCGATGATTGAATGAATTCAAGTACAGAAAAATGAAACCTAGTTTCAGAATCCACACTTAATTATCTGAAACCGAGATTAAACGAGAAAAAAATAAGGGAAAGGAATGAAATGATCCATTTC
>JAOXJP010097735.1:2306-14485 GCA_025762735.1 Platanus orientalis | reverse complement strand
AGAGGGGAAGTATCATTTCACTTTTTGGGGGTGATGTGACAGCTCCGAAAAGTGAAATGATACCCACAATGTGTCTCGTATCACAACGTCTCACAAAGAGGGTCGTCGCAGGTGATGTGAACCCCCTTTCAATGGTCCACGTGGCATTATAGATAGTCTAGCCGGTGAGTTCCCCGCCACTACGTGGATCCTTCTAACCTAACCATCAGATTGGTTTACCAACTACCTGATTGGTCATAGTCAGATGTTTCATTAATCATGGGCTAAATCATATTCCACGTCATACATTGCACATTGGCACCCACAGTCACCAAGTTTCTAATCAGATTTTATATCATATGGGTCCTACTAAATAGTGGTTCTCAACTCTCAATCCGACTGATTCATGCCACATGTACATGTACATTAAATTAGCTTTTACACGCTTAATCACCGTCCATCAATCTCACTTTCTCTTGATGCCGGCCCCACCAATTAGAAGAGTAGTGCTCTTCAACCACTAAAAATTAGGTGAGAACGAATCTTGTGAGAACTGTGAAAACGGCATCAGGATACAGACACATCAGTGCCAAAAAGTGATAAGTGGCCCCCAAAAAGTGCAAATCACTTTTCAGTACTGATGCGTCAGCCCCTCTGGTGCAGTTTTCACAGTTCTCACGAGATTCGTTCTCGCATAATCCAAGTATTCCCCTCTTCGACGCTCTCGTTAGTCAAAAACCTTTCACTTCACCGTCACGCACTCTCTTTCGCTGCCAAAAAAAAGACTCCCTCCCAAAAGAGAGTGATAGAGAGATAAAAACCCCAATCTCTGGGAAATACTGAAATAGATGAGAAGGAAAGGAGATTTTTTATTCTCTCTGTCTCTCTTTTCTTGACCGACAACCCCAATCTCAGAAACCTCGGCATGGGTTTTCTTCCCCATCTGTTTCTCTACAAAACCCATATTTCTTTCTTCCTTCCATCGCTGTCTTTGTCTCTCTAGAACTACTTCATTTTCAGAGAGTTTCTTCCGTTTTCTCATGGTTGGACTAATCAATCTTTGAATCCGAAACATGGGTTGTTTCCCCCTTATTTCCATCTACAAAACCCATATATTCATTACCTTTCTCTGCTTTAGTTTGTTGAGCTAGAATGGTTTATTGTTCCTGCTACATCCCTTGTAATTTCATTTACGAGTGATTTTATCTTCGAATACCGTGAATTGTCTTTGTTTCTATTCACTTTTCAATTAAAATCCTAGCGTCTTGTTCCTCTATCACTCACTAGAGCAGCTGTTAGTTCTATTATTGTCTAGGTTGCTTTTAGATGCTTGATTGGGGGGAAAGAGAACTGCTTAGCCATGTATTTGTCCGAGAAGCCTCGTCCAATCGACTTTTATAAGGAAGAAGGAAGAGACATGATAATTGAAGTCGTAGGAAATGGTGGATTGCAGTCCCAGCAACAGCAACTGCAGCAGGAACAACAGATGATACTTGCCGAAAGCAGCGGTGAAGATCATGAAGTGAAGGCGCCAAAGAAGCGGGCAGAGACTTGGGTCCAAGAGGAAACTCGAAGCCTAATCAGCTTTCGGCGAGAAATGGACAGTCTTTTCAATACTTCAAAGTCGAATAAGCATCTTTGGGAGCAGATTTCGTCTAAGATGAGGGAGAAGGGGTTTGACCGATCACCAACCATGTGCACTGATAAGTGGAGGAATTTGTTAAAGGAGTTCAAGAAGGCAAAACACCAAGATAGAGGGAGTGGTTCAGGGAAGATGTCGTATTACAAGGAACTTGAGGAATTACTTAGAGAGAGGAATAAGAATGCACCTTACAAGAGTCCTACTCCTTCCAAAGTTGATCCCTACATTCAATTCTCGGATAAAGGTATATGTTTTCCTTTTGGTTTAATCAATTAGAGACTCTGGTATATGAAGTTTTTAGAATTTTAATTTCTTGTACATTGTTAGTTATGCTGGTTTTTTCCTTTGAATACCAGTTTCTTGGACATTTGACTTTAAAAAATGGGTGGAGTTGTATATAGTTTTGAAGATTCTTAGAGCTATGTGGCTTTCTAGTTATGATATTCATTGATGCCTTTAATGAACATTAGATATGTCTATGAATAGAGATAGTGTGATTTACTAGAGACTTTTCAGGAAGATGTATTTGGTAGGCCTAGTTTAGAAGAGTTGTAGAACTTGTTTTTCTACAGCTCAGATCTTCACAAATCATTGCTATAGTAGTTTCAGTTGGATTTGTGTCTTTGGCTGTGGATCTAGAGTTTTAGGTTTGAAAGAGTGAAGAAGAGGAAGGAGAAGATAGAGAAGAATGGGGAATTGGGAGTAGCATATGTATGTGAGAGATTAGAGTCTTCGAACAGATCGAATTATTCTTGTGCCTTGGTAAAATTACATGTCTATTCTCCACCCTTGGCATAGAAGTTGGTGGTAATGAACTCGGAATTCTTTTCTTGATGACTGGTGTGATTAAAAGTGGGGTAGGTACTGTTGATCCTAAAAGGGCAAATGTTAATGCCTCCAGAGACTGGCATTAATAGAATCCATACTCAACTTGATGGAATTCATTTGTGAATTGATGGAATCAATGTAGTTTCACCTTATATTGCTCAATAAATGGGACCCAGAATCAAGCGTGGAAGTGATAGAGGACATAATAGAAGCCATGGAAGGAAAAGAAAAAAAATGAAAGTCGATCAAGGAGAATGAATCTTTTGGCTACGATACCAAGTTAGATGTAGAACTAGGCGTCGATACTAAGGGCATGTTTGGTTGAAAATTAAACAGAGGAAGTGAAGTGAAATTAAATGAGGAAAAATAACAAAGTGCAATGAAGTTGAAGTGAAGTGAAAGTGAAATGAATTTTAGTTTCCTAGATGTTGTTCGGTTTTGAAGGTTAAACAAAAGAAAAGTGAAGTTATTGTCGTTTAAAAGTTAGTGACCTTCCATCACCATCATCTTCACAAGATCCACACCCTTCGAAGGATTCTTCAAAAATGCTCTCAAGGCATTGCTGTCATATGAAATCATCAGCCTCAACTTCTTCGACAACACCAAAGTCTACGCCAACAGCTGTGTCAAGGAGATTATAGATGAGGCCATCCAGGAGCTGGGATGGAAGTGATCTAATATCGTTGTGTCTACCAAGATCTTCTGGGGTGGTTCTGGCCCTAACGACAAAGGCTTGTCTTGTAAGCATATCATTCTGTTAACAGCCACACATCCATCAAATATAACAACATGATATTTTGCTATAACCTAGTAATTAATAACAAGAGATGCTTCAAAAAAATATCTATAATTTCAAGAGGGATAAATAGACCAACTGAGTATATAAGACACACAAAAAAATTCCCCCTTTCCCAATCATCATAATATCACATGCTGCAAAGAAGTGGACATTAATATGTTTCTTGTGTTTACAGACCAAGTAGTATTATAAGAAGTAAGCAGCAAAATCAAATCATAAGCAATCCAACGAAGAATAGATGAGAAACTTCAATCCGGTTTGGATAGTTACAACTATAGAGATAGAGAGAGAGATAGTGATCGGAAGGAGGAAAACACCTGTTTAAATAGTCTCAATTTGAAGTGGAGGAAAATAGGTGGGATTACAGCCAAGAATGCGAGAATTAAAAGTTAACGGAAGAATCTCCAATCAGAAATCCTTGGCGACTGATTCCACTAGAAACTATGTTGCAGCTGTTTCTTGAGGTTCATATGTTTGAAGACTCAACTAAATTTAACAAGGCCTTACCTTAGCTACTTGGGGTCGGCTGAAAGGATGTAAAAGCATCAAATATACAAATCCCATGATACTTAGAGCTGATTTGAGAAGTTTATGATCAGCAACTCAGAAACAACCCATATGCCAGTAAACGGAAATCTTTATTGAGATGCCAATCTGTGTTATTTCGATTTTGCTAAATCGAGAGTTGGTTGGTCCGATGCAGATAGGATTACGGAAAGAGGTTCAAGATATTATATTTCGATTGTGGTAAGATTGTCATTAATTTCGTGGCTGGTGGATCTTCTTCATTTGGCTTGTTGACTGCTGGAAAGGGAGAAGTTGGTTCGAACAAGGGATGAAGGAGACTGTGTTTTGGTATTCCAACGAAAGCAAAACAATCGTGGTCAGTTTGTGGAGTTTTTTGTAACTCCAAGGAATGGTCGAGGAAGGCACATCATTATCCCTATGGATCTTCATGCTGGGGGCTGGGTTAGTTTTGCCCGTATCCTACAACGGGAATTCATGGGGAACAGAAAATCAAAATGGGAGCAGTTCTATAGACAAAACCGAACGATTTTCCACCATTGGTGCCTGATAATATGCGAACCGGAAGTGAACATCAAACCTCGAAATGCAAGGATCACCATGAAAGTTGGGTGTTGTGTGTCTGTGTGGAAAGAATTGACGCCAACCTATTATCGGAGAAAATTGGAGTCATGTTGAATCTGGCTCTTCTTCGTAAGGTTAAAGTGTGAATCATTCCGTTTCCCAACAATTGGGGTATGTTTATAGGGGATAACTGGGCAGAGGGTAGATGGCTCAATGTGCATGGGATGAGAATAATTGTGCTTGGTGCCCCGGTTTTCCATAAGTGGTCCCCTATTTTGGGAACAAAGCTCGAATCCTCGCTAGTTCATTCTTATTGGCTACGTATTAGAGGCCTTCCATTTCACCTCTAGAAGAGGGAGACTTTTGAGAAGATTGCTAATCTATGTGGAGGATGGAAACGGGTGGATCCTAAATCTTTTGTTTTAAGTGACTTCTGTTGGGCTCGAATCCTATCCAAACTGACGGATTATCAATCAATCCCTTGCTATTTGAAGGTTTCGGATGGGGAGGTAGTGTATCAGGTGGTGTTGATTGTGGAAGATGACTTGGAAGAGGAATTGATGTTGTCTTCAAAGCTCAACAATCCGACGCAATTGTTGGAGATTTCGAGGCAGTTTTCCATCTAACTGTCGAAACTTAGGGTAGTTTTAGGGTTGAATTAGCAATGGATTTCCGTACACAACAAATCGATTTCAAATTTTGAAACTTTGACAGTGAATGGGGATGAAGGGTTACGTGCGCAAAGGTGTGTGCTTCCAATTCTACCCAGAATGTGAAGAGAATTAATAATGAGACTAAAGGGAAATCTCGGAAAGATATACTGGCATAGGGTTCGTCGAGTGGAAATTTCTGTCTGAACCGTATTAACCTTGTGAAACAAGCTACGTTGGATGTCTTAACAAGGGTAAATGGGGGATTTCATCACAAGGGATTGTGTTTACCGCGTTGTGCAAGAATCATTCCATGAAATCATCTGCAAGTGGGTAAGGGATGCAGAGAGAATTTGTTTATCATTTGGACACCCCCTTTCTTACCTTTGCACAGAAGATTGGGTATTAGCTCATTTGGCTCTCGAGTAAGTAGTCCAAAGGAGGTCATTCAAGCTACGTCTGCGAGAAATCCGACGGTCACTCCGATGGACTTTGGTGGTAATCTCTTTCGACAAGAAGGACAGAAACAAGGAGAATCTGTGTTATCGTAGGAGAAAGGGGTGAATTTTCTTGATGAGGGTTATCATCCATTGGCGGTGATCTCGCAGGATGGTCAGTTAGAAGAAATCGAGAATCCTTTTAATCCCTCCGCCCATCATATCCATGATGAAGAGGTTTCGGGTCTCCATTCGCTTGCTCGTTGGGGTATTTTACAAGGTTTTGGTGACAAAGAGACTACTTCTGAGCCGGTATGGCATATTGGGGGTGATCAGGGTCTGGAGATAGTGGCCACTGGAGGAAAATGTGCCAGCTTTGTCTGAAGTATCTCTTTGGGTGATAAATCAGATGCAGGCGGTCAGAAGTTTCTTAAGGGTAACCTTGGAAGGTGTGGAAAAGCAGGCTATCAACTTATTCACAGCCCTAGAACGAGAAATCTCATTATCTAGCTTTGGAATGGAAAACAAGTGAGTTCATTGCAAAGTGCAAAATCTTCGATCAATAATTAGACTAGGGAATTCAGGCAGAAGAAGTTTTTCCAGTGCAAATAGGCAGTAAACCGGTATTTAAGTAATCCCACCTTTCTTGGTTGTTTTTCCTATTAACTATGTATTTTTCTATTTTGTCTTGTAATGTGAGAGGCCTTGGTAGGTATGAGAAAAGGCTTTAATTAAAATTATTGTTAATTCAAGCTCCGTGGAGCTCTTGGTGTTGGTGGAATCGAAGCTGAAGTCCATTTCGCATGCATTCTTGCACCAGATTTGTTTGTTTGCGCTGGTGGATGGTGTTTGTCTGCCTTCAATGGTTCTGCTGGTGGCATTTGGTTGGTTTGGGACATAGCAAAAATCGAGGTCTTGCAATTGTGGTGCAATGAGTTCTCTATTTCTGTTAAGGGCCATGTGAAAGGGTTGGAGGTGGAATGGTTGGTAACTGGGGTTTATGACCCTTGTTTGGCTGAGTTGAAATCTATCTTCTTTGAAGAGCTTGCTCAAATTAGAAAAATCCTAAAAGAAAATTGAGGAAAAGGGAAGATTAGATGGGGCGATTAGAAGGCATGTGTATCTAGAAAATCTGGTTTTGAAGAAGAAAGGCTTAGAATGGGTCAAAAAGAAAAGAGATTTTGATATAAGTATGTTAAGGGAGTTGTATGGATTAGAGAATAAAGAAAATTAAGGAATTAGAAGAAGAAGAAAAAAGCTAGGAATAAAACCCTAGTGGGAGCCTCATGGCTAGACCATGGGAAGTGGATAATAAGAGGGATAAACCCTAACCAAACAAACCAAATTTCATTAATTCATCGTGCCTACAAATACAAAAGCGTGCAGCCCTATATATAGGCTCACAAACTCAAGAAAATTGCAAGAAACTAAATTAGAAACTCCTAAATTACTAACTTACTTGTTACCTATGACTTTCCTAAACTCAAAACTACTAAAATATTGATGTTCTAAAAACAAAAGTTGCCAAAAAGTAAGGCTTTGTAGAGGATTTCGTCAAACACTCTAGAAGGGCCCTGCTTTGACTTGTCGACTTTCTAAAATTACTAAAATACCCTTGACAACAATGTCTTATTACAAAAATAGGCTTATTCTAAAAAAACCTAATTTAACCAATGGCACAAAAGGTTTTATTATATGATTATCCCACCCACTTGAAGTAACCCATCTTTTGGTTCCATCTTGAACTTGATTCTCTTGGGGATTGGCACATATGATAACCTCTTGGTTATGTCCGCATCACTCATAATATGTTTCTTCATCTGAAATTACATCAAGAGAATAGAATAATGGCTCACTAACTCTCGTGGATACATCAAGGGGCTGATGTTCTGCATCATGTTAGGCCTTATGTTTAGTTCATGTCTCTTCTAAATCTGGGGCAGCAATGGTACTTGGGTCCACAAGCATAGCTGGTTCATCTGAAAGGTTAGTATTGTTGTCATTGTCTGGCTTGTCTCCCCCTCATCAATAACATCGAAGCCACCCTGTTTTGTAGTCTTGTTGTCCTCTTTGGGCTTCTCTGCCTTATCAAGGCTCATAGGGAGTTGGTTTGTATTCCTTGTTTAGTGGTAATGCCATCCCTAGTGGGCTGTAATGGCTTTTGTTGTATTGTTGTATTATTAGTCTTGTATTTCTCCTGTTTTAATAAAATTTCACTGTTACCTACAAAAAAAATTATATGGGGCAAAGTGATAATAAATTCTTTTATTGCGTTTTTATTTATTTTTCTGGGTAAAGAAGATGTCTCCAGCTAAGCTTCTGACTTTTTCTTCTTTTAATGCATGATGTCTTTAGAAAATAAGAAAGTTATTCAGCCATGTTTCATACACTTATAAATGTAGGCATATATTACATTAGTGCCCTTTTCACTGAGGTTAATATGTCCAAACAAGACTTTGGGAGTTCAAGGATCCGAAATCCAAAGTGGTTTCTTTGAGAAATGAAGCCTGCCCAACTGGGATGCCATAGCTGTGAACTACCATTAGTGCTGAGTTGACAAAAGAAAGGAGGCCCTTAGAACTGTTGATCTTGTCACCAAATTAAAGCTAGTGACCTGATTTTGGTGAGCCGAGTCGGGCTTAGATGTGCTAGCTCGCCTCTACAAACCTAAGCTTAACCTTTATGTGATGAGCTTGAACTGAGCTAGGCCAAGCTCGTCTCATTGACAGCCCCAAGGACACCCACTATGATCAGCTTGTTACTCTTGCACAAGGGAGTTTTTTTTTGGATGAATTTGCACGAGGGAGTATGTCAGTGACAAGGTACATAAGGAGTTCATAGTGAGTTACTGGATTTCTGAATATAAGAGATATATTCTATCTCAATTAAAGACTAAACTAAGGGAGAGAGATTCACAAAGAAATGAGTACTTCACGATTTTATAGCATTGACTCGGAATTTCGGATGACTCTACAGAGAGGATCACAACTAAGACAATCATTGATTCAATGATTTGAATCTCAAGATAGGAGATAGCAGACTAAAGGACTAAAGAGCTTGGATGACCAGCCAAGACAGCCCCTCATAATGCCCTACAGGAAGGCCATGTGATTCCGTACCTACGTAGTCGACTGATGTAAAAGGGAAGGCTATTACAAGAATGACTTCTGATCCAACAGCAGCGAGGTAAGGTGATGTAGACATCTAAGCTGAAGTGGGGCCCACGTGACATGTGGGTGGGACCCATACATGTGATCCTTGTGGTAGCCAAGTGGGGGACATATGGAGCATCTTGGAGTTGATTTAATTAGTCTTTTATTAGATTTTATGCTAGGATTATCTTTTATTTATGTGTTTTTATTTTAGAGTTCTTATGTAATTAGGAGTCTTTTAAGTCAAAGTTGTAATCCCCTTTTTTCTCTTTAGACCACATTTTGGAGGGTCAAAACTCATCCATTTGGTTTGATTTTGGTGTCATTTGAAAGGTTATTCAGTTACCTTTCCAACGAGACTAAGATCTTGAGAATCTGATGTGATTTGGGATAGTTATGGCCAAAATACTTGCAGGGTGTCACTTGTTACAGGATTTAGTTATTTTTGAGAGTTCTATTTTTTTAGGAAGTTTAGTTAGAGTGAGATTTGGAAAGATTGCCATGAAAAGTTTATATATATACAAATCCACAATTTTATTAATGAATGAATGAATGAACGAGAAAAAAAAGTTTATGAATTTGAAGGGTTTTCTCTCTCAACGAGTGTGGGTGTTCTTTCTTCTCCAAACTTTGTGACGAGGACATCATGGCCGAGAGGGACCTTGGTTTAGACGCAGAGTTTCTTTTATACTTTAGTCTAATGTTTTATTTATTTTGCATTTATTTATGTAAGGGGGGGGGATAGAATTTTGAGGGTAGTTTAGTCTTTATTTGCTCTTAGGGATTTCTCTATCTTTTACTTTAGGGTGAGGGTATTTTTTTTATATGAGCATGGGGCTTGGGGTTATTTTTGGACACATACATGTATTTGACCTAGCATGGGAACCTATTTAAATGGCCCCACAACTAGGCCTTCTCTTCTATGGGATACATGATTTTTTTGAATTAAAAAGTTGTCTTCATCTTCTTCATTGGTCGTGTAGGTAGAAGTGCTAAAACCCTAGAATGGGATTAGACGTCCTCCCAGTTTAACATTGGTGGTGGAGACCACTCCCTTCCCCTTGGTTTAAGGTTCCCTTTCATCTTCTTCCTTCATCTTTTAATTGATTTTCTACAGGTTTTGCTTGCTAAAATTCTGTCTAGATTTGGGGATCGATTAACAAGCAATGGAGATCAAATTTTTGACTTGATTCAAAGCTTCTACAAGGTGTATGACACCTGAGCGACCCTATTGGAAGTGGAAGGCTACGTTAAATTTCAATTCTAAGCAAGTCTTCTTGTGCTTTCTCAGCCCAAGGCATGAAACATGCTTGCTGAAGAGGTTTTGAGAAATCACAATGTAGCACCACCAGGCCACACCTTTGACTGAAGTGACTTCTCTTGGGGCTACTAAAGCCCTGGGCGACATCCACTGAGGATCTATCCTGCAGAAAACATTTTACCAATTAAAACCCTACCTGGGTTTATTCCAAGTTGGCGGTACCTCTCTAGATTTTGTTGGCTGAGTTGGTCTTCATGAAACTCTACTTTGGTTTCTGATAGGGTTTGTACTAGAGTGTTGCAAGAGAGTTTCCTATAATAAATTCAGGTGCTACCTCTTCACTTGGAGTACTCTTTGAATCCCCTAAATAGTGATTTGAATGGTTGTATCAGCATCAGTTGTGGGCAGTAGGGTTTATATTCTGGGTGCCTTATAACACTCAGCCCCATTACTTAAACTCTAAATCTGATCCTAATATCACTCCTTCACAACCCCTTGATTTCCTTAACACAATCCATTGTTTTACTTCTTCTAATTCTTTAATTTGCTTTACCATAATTTACTGCACATAGGATGTTTGTGGAAATTTCATAATGACATGCTTGCTGGAGTTTTAGGACATCCATTATACATTCCCAAAACCCTTGAATTTCCTCCATTAGTTCCTTAGGTGTCTAGGACTAATCCTATTCATCTGTTTACTGTTTTCCCTCAATATTATCATATGACACTTATAGAACACTTTTTACACCATCACATTTGACTAGACAACAAATTTCATAATCACATATCTGTACATTAATTGGATGTCTTAATATCTTCCTTAGGTTTCTTTATTGTTTATTGTTTTGTTACCTTAACTATTCTAATGCATGATGATCTTTACTTAAAAACCATCTAAATTTACATGTGATTGGTGTAAGTAGGAATCTAGGTTATAACATTTTATTGCTCTTGTGATTTTATGCCTATCCCTATGTACACACTTCACTCACCTACATGCATGTTGCATCACTTTGATGCCTAGCAATGGAGACCTTGGTTGGTGATTTCCAAGGGTGGTGAGGTTGGTGATTTTCTCTCAGGTATCTTTCCCTAAACCTTCTATCTTCTTCTTTCTTCTCTTATCTTCATTTATTTTTTTCTCTTTTCTTTATCTTGGGTTGTTTTTATATAATTCAAGACTTTGAATCTTGGGGTTTCTTGAACCATAGAGATCACCCAAGTATTCTTGTCTTTTCTTGATTTTCATTTTAAGGTTTTGTTCCTTGATCAATCTATTTATCATCCATACAAGTTTCTTAAAGTTTCTCTTTGATTTCATGTAGTTTTTGATCCATCTTCTACACCTAATTTTCTGGTTTCTTGAATTTCAAGATTCTACAATTTGAAAGTTTATATAATTGTATATAGCTAGATTTGTCGAAATTACTTGAAATTTGGTATACATACTTTTCATATACGTCAGAATCACCTGGTAAAATTTCAGAATTTTCTGACGTACGGCCAAGAGTATTTTGGTAATTTTACCACTTCTGCCCAAATTTTCTAGCATGAGTTCCTTGTTATTTTTCTTGGTGATGTGAAGACATGGGGTTTAATGTTAAGTACCCTTTTACTTTCTCCCATGGAAGCATATTGTGGTCATACTTAGTGATCAATATGAGGGTAATTACATTTCATATGACATGACTAAGAGGCTTTCGAAGCATCCTAAGGTAGAAACATTTTGCTTTCATAAAAGATGGACACTTTATTATTTAGTTTGAAACTGAGAAATATAATGATAGTGCGAAATACTTCTTGCGTGAAAGAATTTTAAAGGGTTATCAAGTGATCCTAGGAAAGAAGTGGTTGTATGAGAGGAAAGCTACGTTCAACAAGGTATCTAATATTCTTCAGATTTGTGATTGGGGAGTATATTATCAGATTTCAATTAGACAGGTTGATGTAGGCAGTGGCAGAACCGCGTAGGGGCAAGGGGGGCCAGTTGGCCCCCCCTCAAATTCCAAAAAAAAAAAGAGAAGGAAAAAAAATTCTATGATGACAATGTTTGTAGTGTTTATGGTGAATTATAAGTTGACACATGTTGTGTTGGGCTTCAAAAAAGTGTTAATGTGTAAAAAAGAGACCAAATTAAAAAACACATCATGTGTCAATCAATGGCATGCCTACATAGGCCTGTGTCAACACAGAAAAAGCACCCAATAGGTTAGAGTAACAAGTTTGGCTACTTCGAAAGACTACGCTAATCCGATTACTAAAGTGGTTAGAGAGAAGTTTACGAAGACCTATGGCCATATTAACAGAAGAGAGGAAACGAATTAATAGAAGAGATTATT